>AWWV01009497.1:0-36641 GCA_001974805.1 Corchorus capsularis | reverse complement strand
TAATTCTCTTTTTTAATGACCCTTTAATTAGTAGAGCTAGCAAAATTTGAATTTCTTTTAGGGTGATTATATGATACACCAGCGGTGTAAATTTTGGACTCCACAATGGGGTTGTGGAGTTGACACATGTCCATTTTTTGAATTATTTAAATTTTAAATATTTCAATATATAGTGATCCCTAAAGGACACATGTCACCCTTTAAGATCCGCTTGTGTAGTCTGCTAAACTCCACTACGGTATTGTATAATTTGTCTTTATTTTAATGACTCTTTAATTTTAATTAGTAGAGCTAGCTAAAATTGATTTTGATATATATATATTGAAACTAAAATCTGACTCAATCCGGATTTGGTTAAAAAACAAGAAAGTGATCAACAACCAGTGTCATCCAACTTGAATCCGAAATTAATTAACCAAATCGAAATCAACCTAAACATGAATGACTCATATATATATGAGCAACGTGAATCCAAAATTCACCCAAATTCATATGAAATTGAATATTTGAGCTCCCATTTTTTTTCTTTTACTTTTGAATTTTAAGTAACATCCATATCAATCTTCTTTTCTAATAAACTTGGATCTCATTTTCCATCCCAAATGGAAATTAAAAAACAATAAATAAATTATTACTAAAAGTGCTATAGTTCGCCAAGACAAGATTAGTTCGCTGCTGATCATGATATAGTATAGACTCAAAGTATATATAGTACGTAATTTGATATTTATAAGTATAGTACTATTAATATTGACTAAAGACTCAAATAAGAGCCCAAACTTTCATAAAAATCTCAAATAAGGGTTCCAAAACATAATTTCAACAAATTAAAGTACATATTTAGTATATTATGACATATTGTGCAAGATATTAGCTAATACTAGTGTGTGAGATGTATATAAATTAAAAAGTACGGAAAAATTTTGTATCATACTACGTTTATTGAATTTATTTGGATTAAAATGTTTTGATTTTTAATTAATTTAATAACACAATCCTTCTATCAAAATTTATGTGTAGGCATGACAAGCATTGATTTTCATCTGAGGATAACCTAATTTGTAAAAATTTACTTAGTGTGTCTTCTAATTTGTTGAAATTGTGTTTTGGGGCCCTTATTTGAGATTTTTATGAAAGTTCGGACCCTTATTTGAGATTACAGCCATTAATATTAGTACTATATTACTTCAAAAAAAAATTAGTACTATAAATTAGCTAGCGTACATCTTAAGAAGTAAAGAGTAAGCAAATATATACTTAGTAGCTAGACTAGATACTGCTTTTTGATTTTGACATTAGAACTCCAAAGGCACGTGATTTTCTTCAAGTGCTAAGTATATAAACTTACGATAAAATACCCATCAAATATACTATATTTATTCACTTGTACTACTCCAGTCGTCTCAGTCCAGTAATGTCTTTAACCTGCAATCCTGCATGAAATTTTAATGTGCATTTAATTAAATTGTTCAACATGTGTCACAAAATATGTTTAATTAATATCAGATTCTTTTCTAATGATTATACGTATAGTCAAAAAAAAAAGATGAAAAGTTATAAGTTTCTTCTATATATATGTTTTTTTCTGTTCTTTTTTGCACACTTGTTGGTACTCCATTTAAGTTAAAATAAAAGGAAAAAGTGTTCATATATGTATACCTTGTTTTCCTAATGAGTACTTATAATTAAGCTTATACAATGCATCTGAAAGTGAATGCATGCATGCGTCTATATATATATATTGATCCATATTATATATATAAAATAATATAATAATAAGTAATAATATGATGTGGTTGGTTAAAAATCAGTACAACTTGATTTTTATATAAGCATTCCAATATTCCATTCGATCTTGATGTTTTTAGTTGTATAAAGTATATATATATATTGTATTGTAGTACTATAATAATAATATAATAACATGCTTGTTGATCTTAATATATATTAATTTCTTTTCTCCTTCTCTAAAATATACAAATACAGTATTCCATCGAGAAATTTTTTAATTAGAAGGATTTTTAGAATTAGAGATATATTAATATATATATATATATATTTATTATATCATAAGAAGTATAGTACTGTTTCTCTTTCTTCTTTTTAATTTGCATGCTTTATGGTCCATCGCATATATAAATAGTAGTTCTTTCTGTTCTAGCTGTATCACATTACATTACATTACATATAATAATATTAATGAATAAATTATTATATTTGAACCTTTTCAATTACTATATATATTTGTTTGTAGCAAAAATATATATATATTTATATGAATAAGTAAGAAGAAGAATAATTCCACATAATAATTTATGAGATATTTCAATCCACAGATTAGGATTGTTAATTAAGTAGCTATTGTGTACACTGCATGGTACACTATATAGGGAGGGTTAGGTGGGGATTCCATCGCATATACGTATCGGAGACGTACGGCATCAAATCTTATTGTTTCTTTTAATTAGCCTGGCACTCCACCATCTTTATTATTATACATATTTTTTTTTTTACAAAAGATGTTGACAAAATCAGCTAAGTTCTTTTGACAGCCACACTGTTAGTGTCATGCTCAAGCAGAGGAAATAACTACGGGGTGGGTCCAACAAATTCACATAACTCTGTGAACAACCCTGACCATAGTTTGCTAAGAAATCTGCACATCGATTTCCTTCACGAAACATATGGATGATCTCACGAATCCAATCACCTCTGATCAATTTATTATTCTACGTGTAATAATATATCCATATCTATATCTATATATAATCATGAATAACAAAGTTTTTGTACTTAGTTTACAATATTTTTCATTTATTTATTTATCAACTGCTTCTTCCATTTAATTTATGACAAGTTGGATAGCCTGCGCGTAAGCGCGCAATTATTTTAAAATTGAATATGGATTTACACATGAATAATCTCGTTAATTTGGACTTACTAATAAGTTATAACTTTTAAAAACATAGGAGAAAAGATAAAAATTGGTGAGTTATTTGATATGAACTCACCAAGAAGGAGTACTCGCATCCGACAGCCGCCAACTCACCTTGCAGATTTCGTTGTCTCCAAAAATTAAGTAGATATCTTTCACTTAATATTATGCTTTGCAATTATCCTTTTATTTTATGTTTTATCTATTTAGAGTTTGTTATTTGAAGGGATACGCCTGCGTGCGCACTTGATCCCAAAGCCAATAGACTTTCTGTCGATTAGAATTGCTGTTGCATATATATTGCCAGCAGAGTTAATAAAATTATAAGAAAAAAAAGTTTTCCCTTCCCATAAATCTATTCTCTATTTCTCTTCTCAAACTTTCTACTTCTCAAATCTCTCTCCCTCCCTCGATCTCTTCTTATCATTGGTGCTTTCATTGCCTTCCGCCACCATGCCACCCAAACCACAAACTACCTCCGATGACATCCTGACTCATATCACGGCAGCTGTCTCCGCTCAATTCCAGGAGTTTCAAACCTCCATGGATTCTAAATATGCCTCCATAGCTGCTGCCATTAACGACCATAGCTACTCCCTTAAAGACATCAACCTCCACATAGCTCGCCTAGACAAAGCTACAACATCCACTTCTGCTACACCAGAATCTCCTTCGGTGCTCGGACTAGGCCGCTTTGACTTGTCTTCCTCTTCCCTCAATTTTCCCAAACCAGCCGACAACCTTACCATAAAAAATCCAAAGGTGACACTCTCGATCTTTGATGGCACAAATCCCTTGGATTGGCTCTTCCAACCCACCAATATTTCGCATTTTACTCTGTACAAAACCACCAAAAAATTCCATTATCTGCTTTTTACATGACTTGCGATGCACTTAGCTGGTTTCGATGGATGCATAAGAACAACCAGTTAAGCGATTGGGAGTCATTTGCCACAGCCCTTGAGCTTCGTTTCGGGCCGTCGACCTACATTAATCATGAAGCAGCCCTCTACAAGCTTAAACAGACCTCTTCGGTTGATTCATATACTCGTGAGTTTGAAATCCTGGCAAACAAAGTAACTGGACTTGCCCCTTCTACCTATCTCAATTGCTATATCAGTGGCCTTTTCCCATACATCCAAACCGAGCTGGCAGTCCTGAAACCCCAAACTCAACCGGAGGCTTACGGTTTGGCTAAACTTACCGAGGAGAAGTTTGTAACAGCCAAAAATCATTTCTCTCAACCCATGCCATCTTTTTCACCTCGCCCTCCACTGAATCCAAGACCTTTAGCCTCTATTCCACCCCTCTTGGGACCTAAACCACTATTACCCTTACCTTCCCCTCAAACCCCAAAATCCTATCCCATTCGTCGCTTGACTCCTGCGGAGATGCAAGCACGACGAGCCAAAGGGCTTTGTTTCAACTGTGATGAACAATTTAAGCCGGGTCATCGCTGCAAAACTACACCTTTTTTGCTTCTCCAAGTCGATGACGACCCCTCAGACCATGATACAGAGTTTGTTGATAATCAACTTGATTTGGCGATGGCTACTTCGAGTTTTCCCCCTCCTCCTTCGCCAACTGCGGAAGCAGAAACCCAAGATTTTCAAGTATCTCTTCATGCTCTATATGGCCATTCTTCACACTCTTGCATGAAACTTACGGGGTTGATTAAAGGGCATGCGTTCACAGTTTTGATTGACTCGGGGAGCACTCATAATTTGGTGCAACCGCGTGTCGTCCGCCATTTGGGGCTACCAATTGAACCTGCGCCTCCTTTGTCCGTTAGAGTGGGAAACGGCGCCATACTACAATGTCCAGGAATGGTATCCAATTTGGAACTCAACTTACAGGGTATTATTTTTCAATTGGACTTATTTCTTTTAGATGTTCATGGAGCAGATATCATATTGGGTATTCAATGGCTATCTCAACTAGGCCCAGTTTTGGCAGAATATAGCCTGCTCTTAATGTCTTTTAGCCTTCATGGGAAAATAGTGACTTTGCAAGGGCAAAAAACAGAACGGCCCAAGGGGGTAACAAACCAGCAGCTCCAACGTTTGGCCCATTCCAATTCTATATTATCAACCCATTTGCTCACCATCATGCCTTGTTCTTCTACCGCTGTTCAACAGGAACCTTTTACCACAGAAATACCAGAGCTAGCTTCTCTTTTCTCTAAATACCACCAAGTATTTGAAGTTCCCAGGGGACTTCCTCCTTTCCGTGAGCATGACCATCACATCCATCTTCTTCCATGGGCCAAACCAGTCAACATAAAGCCTTACCGTTACCCTCATACCCAAAAGGAGGATATGGAAAAACTCATTATTGAGATGCTTGGAGAAGGCATTATACGCCCTAGTACTACGGTCCTCTTGGTACGCAAAAAAGACAGTTCTTGGAGGTTTTGCGTAGATTATAGAGCACTCAATGCCATTACGGTGAGGGACAGATTTCCCATTCCCACCATTGATGAGTTATTGGATGAACTCCATGGTGCCAAAGTCTTCTCCAAAATTGATTTGCGTGCGGGCTATCATCAAATACGGGTAGCCGAGAGTGATGTCCATAAAACAGCATTTCGAACCACTGATGGGCTTTATGAGTTTAGAGTCATGCCTTTCGGCTTGACCAACGCACCATCCACTTTCCAAGCCGCCATGAATCATTTGTTTCGGCCTTTCCTCCGCCGATTCGTGCTTGTTTTTTTTGATGACATCTTAATCTACAGCCCCACTATGACAGAGCATTGGCGACATTTGGAACAAACATTACAGCTTTTGAGAGACAACCACTATTATGCAAAACATTCAAAATGCTCTTTTGTTAGGACTTCCATTGACTATTTGGGCCACATCATATCGAGTCATGGAGTCCAAGTTGATCCTACAAAAATTGAGGCTATTACTGCTTGGCCAGTCCCAACTTCAGTGAAGGCTCTACGTGGATTTTTAGGGCTTACAGGTTACTACCGAAAGTTTGTCAAACAATATGCTACCATTGCTGCCCCTCTTACGGACTTGCTTAAGTCCAATGGGTTCATGTGGTCACCAGCAGTCTCAAGTGCTTTCGAACAGCTCAAGAAAGCCCTTACTACTACTCCAATTCTTGCTTTACCAGATTTTTCGAAGAGCTTTGATGTCACTACGGATGCTACGAATGTTGCCATTGGAGCAATACTATCACAAGGTAACCATCCCATCGCCTATTTCAGTAAAAAACTTTCTTTTCGAATGCAGCATGCCTCAGCATATGCTAGAGAAATGTATGCCATTACAGAATCAGTCAAGAAATGGAGACAATATTTATTGGGGCGCCCCTTTGTCATTTTCACTGATCAACAGAGTCTACGCAGCTTAATGGATCAAACCATTCAGACACCTGAACAACATAAATGGTTGAACAATCGATGGGCAATCTGAGGTCCTTAATAGGTGCCTTGAAACCTATTTAAGAGCCTTCACTTCTGAGAATCCCAAGCACTGGTCTCACATTCTTCATTGAGCTGAATGGTCTTACAACACATCCTTTCATACTTCGATAGGAATGACACCCTTTGAAGCAGTTTACGGGCATTCTCCACCCACCATTGCATCATATATCCCTGGCTCAACCAAAAATGCTCAACTGGAGAACAGTTTGTTGGAGCGCTAAAGCTTGATGAGACAATTGAAGGCTAATATTGCTCGAGCTCAGAACCACATGAAGATGATGGCTAATAGGAAGAGACAAGAGAGGCATTTTCAAGTTGGCGAGTGGGTGCTGCTTAAGCTGCAACCTTACCGGCAGCGGACAGTAGCTCATCGAACAAATCAGAAGCTTAGCAAGAGGTTATTTGGTCCTTACCAAATTCTGGAAAAAATTGGGACCGTGGCCTATAAGTTGAAGTTGCCCGAGAATTCACGGGTTCACCCTGTCTTCCATGTTTCTTTGCTTCGAGCTTACAAAGGAGCTTTGCCAACTGAAACAACACCTTTGCCAGCAGAATTTGTAGATGGTCAGCCAATATTGACCCCTGAAGCAATTTTGCAGCAACGACAAGTTAAGAAGCAATGCAAGGTTCTATCTCAAGTGCTTATTCAATGGAAGGATCGATCGGTTTCCAAGGCAACCTGGGAATGGACTAAAGAACTACAGAAAGCTTTTCCAAGCTTTCCTCAAGGTTGTCATTGAAGGAAAGAGCAATGATATGAACTCACCAAGAAGGAGTACTCGCATCCGACAGCCGCCAACTCACCTTGCAGATTTCGTTGTCTCCAAAAATTAAGCAGATATCTTTCACTTAATATTATGCTTTGCAATTATCCTTTTATTTTATGTTTTATCTATTTAGAGTTTGTTATTTGAAGGGATACGCCTGCGTGCGCACTTGATCCCAAAGCCAATAGACTTTCTGTCGATTAGAATTGCTGTTGCATATATATTGCCAGCAGAGTTAATAAAATTATAAGAAAAAAAGTTTTCCCTTCCCATAAATCTATTCTCTATTTCTCTTCTCAAGCTTTCTGCTTCTCAAATATCTCTCCCTCCCTCGATCTCTTCTTATCATTATTTCTATTATAAAAAAGTAGATTGAGAATTTTAATAATTTTGGTGAGGTACTCAAAAATATATAGTATAATATATATATTGTGATATAGGATGAAATTGATATGAAATACTAAAACCAAAGAGAAAAATTGAGATTAGATTTTTTTTTTGGCACAAAAATTGAGATTAGAGTTCAGAGGGCAAATATATTTGGGCTTCTTTTTGGTCCAAAGGCACTTTCATTTGGGCTTCACATAACGAAGAGATTAGAAGAGTGATCCAATTTTGTAGTCTTAGGTCTTAGCCCACTCACTGCTTTTTTCATTTTACCATCTACATCTACGTATAATTCTGTAGTCTTAGGTCTTACCATAACAGAGTTTTGGTACTTAGTTGTCTCGTCTCGTATTATTATTGAGTTATCAAATCCAATCAATCCAGCAATAATCAACGATTCGGCCGACGGAGAAGAAGATCTGAGCAAGAGCATCGCGCACCACCTTCCCTCTCTCCGGTAATAATATATAATAACTTCTATTTATTTTCCTTCCAAATCTTTCATTATTTTCCGCACTCTTTCCTTTTTTTCTTTCTTCATGAAAAATGTTTCTTCACTTTGCTAATTGTTGCCTTTGCCTATTTATGCCATTACTTTCATTATTTTACACTTTTTGTTTCGGAGCTGGGCCTTGATATTTTTCCGTTGCTTTCTTCTTTCTGATGCTTCTTTGACTTTGATGGTTTAGCTCCTTTTTTGTGCTTGTAATTGGGATGATGATCGTGATTTAAGAAAAATTAGGTGTGTCATTAATATCTATATTTTGTCAGGCTCAGGCATTGAGATGATTTTTTTCAGCTTGGAATTTTAAAATTATATTCAAACCCTAATTCCACAATCTTATCAAAAACCCTAACCAAACTTAACCTCCACTCGCTGCTTATTGTCATTGATACCCTAAAATCTGTTTTTCTGCTCTCTTTGATGCCTCTGATATGTTGCTGCTAGTGCATATGCTATCAATTTTATTAGCTCCTCGTATCTTTTTTTTTGGCAATTATTAGCTCCTCATATCACCATTGCCTTTTTCTTTATATCTAAAAGAATTTTATTCTTTTAAAAAGAAATTCTTCTCCTATACTATTTGGATTCAATATGCTTCAAATCACTACATTCCCAACTCTGGTCTTTCTTTTCATAAGTTTTCTTAATCACTAAACCCAATATTTGCTGGATTCAATCAAAGGCTCATACTTACTTTTCATTGATTTGTTCATTTGTTTTCTGTCGTGATTTGTTATCCTACTTCTTCCAGTAATAATACCTCAATCACTAACTTATCAGTTTCTCATAGTGTAGGTGATAAAAGAAAATGGACCACCGGCAATACACCAGTGCTCAGGTGACAAACATACGAGATAAACAGCAACATCATGAAGAGCTGGTAGGCAATCTTTTTTTCATGATTTACCATCCATTTTAGAATGAGTTCCCTAATTCAGCCTCTCTTTATTTTGTATTTTTTGTCTTAAGTAACCTCAAGAAAATCAACAGACTCATTTGGTCCCTTTGTTCTTAAACAACTAATCAGATTACTCTTTCAATAGTTTTTTACATGTAGATACATTTACTGTTTTGACAACTCTGCCTACTTTGGCATTACGCGTAAGCATATACCTTCGTGATTGTTGATGTGTTGAGCTGTTTAATTTACACTTTCTTGTATAGGCATACCAAGATTCACTTATTGAGGATTTGGCTGAAGACTTTCGCTTGCCGATCAATCACAAGCCAACAGAGAATGTTGATCTGGATAACGTGGAACAAGCAACATTAGACACAAGGTTGAATTCTTCAAATATTGGGTTTAGGCTTCTTCAAAAAATGGGTTGGAAAGGGAAGGGTCTTGGGAAGGATGAGCAGGGTATGTTACTGTTAAAGCTCTATAGTCTTACTGCATTATCCTTCTGAATTATGTAGTCATTTTCCTTTTTGTTGTTTTTACATCTATATCTTTTGTTTCTAGATTGTAGATAGGCTGGTATAAATAGGATGAGACTCTGGAATTGAACATGAACTTACTATACTGATTCTGGGGAACTACTACTTTATGAGTATATTTTTTTTATTATTATTGTTTGTGGGCTTGACATTTGCCAATGGTTGACAACTTGAAAATGATATAAATTTTTTTGACAATCTTCCTTTGTTTTTTTTTTTTTCCTTTTTGGGTACTTCAATTCCCGACTGCTTGTCTTTTAATGTTCTCTTCGTTTTTCATTGATAATAATTATTTTTTGGTTCACAGGAATTATTGAGCCTATAAGATCGGGGATTAGAGATCCAAAGTTAGGGATTGGAAAACAAGAAGAAGATGATTTCTTCACTGCTGAAGAAAATATCCAGCGCAGGAAACTTGATATTGAGGTTGAGGAGACTGAGGAACATGCAAAGAAGAGAGAGGTATGACTTCAAACTTGTAGATAATGACTTTAAGCTTCAGTCGATAGATAATAATGAGGTTGATGCTTTACATTTTGGAAACCATCCTCCAATAGCAGAAGGCAGCATATAGCCTATATATGTGTCTTTTGATCGGAATGGTATATAGGGGAACATCAACCTCGGAAGCTCTTGTCAATTTCATGCAGTTTTTATTACCTGGTGGCTTCTACTCCCTGCTTCGTGCACATTATGAAAATCCAGGTGTTAGCAGAACGTGAGCAGAAAATTCAAACAGAGGTGAAAGAAATACGCAAGGTGTTCTATTGCGAGCTTTGCAACAAGCAATACAAATTGGCTATGGAATTTGAGGTCCATCTGAGCTCATATGATCACAACCACAGAAAGGTAAATGGCCCTATTCTCTCTGTCTCTGTCTCTCCCTCCCCCTTCTTTTTCTAACCTCCTCTTTTGATCATTGTCTAGACAATTTTGTCTAATCTGTAGCATCACTTGTTATTTGCTTGCAGCGCTTTAAAGAGATGAGAGAATTACATGGTAGTAGCAGTCGTGATGATCGGTTGAAGAGAGAGCAGCAACGTCAGGAAAAGGAGATGGCTAAGTTTGCTCAAATGTATCCATCAATTTTGCTCTTCTTATCTGCATGTTTATAAGATAAATTTTCGGTCCACTTTCTTATGGGGAGCTGTAGGTTGTGGAAATGCCAGCATTTAATTGAGTATTTATTTTCCATGTCTTAATTGTTTATGTATTCTGTAATTTGGCATAGGGCTGGTGCTCATAAACAGCGGCAGCAGCAGGAGCCAAGTGAAGAATCTGGGCCTGCAACTGCTTCTGCTCCTGTAACTGCTACGGCACTTGCTGATCAGGATCAGCGAAAGGCATTAAAGTTTGGTTTTTCTTCCAAAAGTAGCACCTCTAAGGTAAGCAGTTATGTGATAACACTTTTTATGTGCTTGAGGTAGTATATATTTCTGTTGTGCATTGATGAGCATGCATCATATTTTGTTAGGTTCCTGGTTATATACTATTTTATATACTATGATAGCACTTAATGTATGTAGCACTTGTTTTGTCGTAAGTTTGGAACAATCTGTGATTGAGTATATGGAGTTTTGAATTATATGGCATTGTTTATGTGACTCTTCATTTTCTTCTCCGATCCATTTGGTTGAGCTCATGTTACCCAAGGGAGAGCATTGTAATGAACAACCAAGTAGAAATTTGATTTGTTGATCTGCTGCCCAACTAACTGGTTAACTTTGAACCTCATTTTGCAGAATGCATTAGGCAGTGCTGTGAAGAAGCCAAAAGTAGCTGTGGCATCAGTTTTTGGAAATGACAGTGATGATGAATAATGAATAGCTATGTACTTGACATATATAGTTTATTTTATGTAATGGTTGCAGTATCCTGGAGACAATGATTGCAAAATTTGAAAATCTGGGTATGTTGTGATGTCAATTAAACCTGTGTGTATGAAATGAAATTATGTTAATTTCCATTTGTGGAACAAAGAGATAGTGAAAGTTACTTGGTATGATATTTGAAAGATTATTATTATTTTTTATCTCATTTTTATGTGGTAAGCAAGAGTTTAGTGTTTGTGAAGAAGATATTCATCATCATAGAAATTGTTATACTAATCCGTCTGCTTTAGATTGGGTTAGTAAGAAGTTGGTAACAACAGCGCATCATGGATTATGTATAGGTATTAGGTAAAACATATGTTTGTAATTAAAGAAATGGAATGAGTGAAAGATGATGTAAGCTGTTAGATTGAAGTTAGAGCGAAATGCATGGAGTGAGATTGCTTTGCGGGGAGGGAGAGTTGCATCATCTACCTTGAAAAATGGCGATAGAGATCATAAAACCTTACAGAGTGCATTGCATACAACATGATAGGAGCAGCGGGCTGAACATAAACCAGTTACAAACCTCACATATTAAACAAGGATAGGAGCAGAGGATACATTGTTTTGGGAATGAATCTCTGTCTGTAGATGATCATTTATTATCAACACAAGAATAATAATAATAATAATTTAACATTGCCGCCGTCATTCCATTCCATGGTAACCTAACTAATTAAGCAGCCTCAGCAAAACCAATTTCGAGATTACCATAGTCAAAAACAGTGTGATATACCGCCATGAATACATCTCCAAGAATCCTGCAATTGCAAATTGGTTAAACTTAATTATATTGAGCAAAAGAAAGAGGTAACAGTAGAAAAGAATTACATAAACTTACCACAAAGGGCCTCTGGGTGGGGGCACATCCAAAGCAGTAAATCCACTCATGCAGATTGTGGCACCGTCTTTCCCCGTCTTCACAACATACTGCATGCAAATTCAGTTATGTTCAAGAGTGGATTCAAATGGAATAGTGTTGTCTTGTGGATTCAAATGGAATAGTAATAGAGTAATTAGAAGAAAGTCTGACCTGCTGAGGAGTGAGCTTAAAAGGCTTATCTCCAATTGTAAATGTAACATTTGGCATCCTCGCAATCTTAGCACAGTCGATCACTGAATCTCCCGTGGGACTTGGTAGGCTCTCGCACAGCTGTCATTGTCAAAACACCAAAATTATCATTACATCACGTATATATTATTGCCACTTGATCAGCCTCTTGTGGTGTTAGTTGTTACAATCAAATCAAGTAAAAGTATAACCTCATTGACATAATCGAGAATTTTGTCCTTGGTCTCTTCTTGTCTCAGTTGATTCTGAATCCAAATAACAGTCATCTGACAGGTCATGCATACAAGTTTGTCCTCCTTGTCAACCACTGTTTTAATCCCACTGCATTATGCATACATAAATTGAAACCTAGCTAATAGTATTTCTTAAGCTTCTGACTTTTCAATTACAAGTAACCAATATTATAGAGGAGAGAAGAAAAAGAATGATTAATGTTATTACCTCATGTATTGAATTCCAATGATGGGGCATAGACCAATCTGAGTACATACTTTATTAGCTTGTACCTGCAGACACGATTATATATATTTATGGAAAGGAAATTATATAAGCTTGTAGCTAGCGATAAAGACGAGAAGAAGACAGTCAAAGAAAACTCAATTTAAGTTTAACCCACCCCTGATATTAATAGTTCCCATATTAGTTCTCCATATTCAGACACCACTTCTTTACATTCAGCACTGATGAATCCTTGAGCTCCAATTGCATGATTGATTTCAGTAATAACAGGCTGAACTTGTTATTATGGATTAATCAGTCACGATAATTAATAATATATATATATATATATATATATATATATTGATTGATAAAAACATACTAATTACTTTAAATTAATGCCAAAAAACAAATTACTACTTCTTTTATTGATGTCTGATGTCAACAACAATTTAACTAACAGAATTAGAAGAATATAGATAGATTATTGGTAAATGGAAGCACTTTATATATACCGTGGGGCCAGCAAGTAAGGATGTTCCTGAATCCACAATAGCAGCACATCCTCCCACACAAACACCTGAGGAAATTTTTTGGAAGCCAAAGTTATAGTACCTTGTTAGTATTTATTGCATTGCAGCATGATACTAAGAAACAGAGCTCTGTTATCAACCAAGAATAGATATATATACAACGAGAAAAAGATCACCTGTGGAACGGTTTCCGATTAGAAAGTCCCCCATATCGAACTGAAAGATATATGCAATTTGGAAATGATATTAACATGCAAGTAGTTTTTTACGTTTAAGAAGCTAGGAAATGGACAAGTAAATTAAGTTTGGTGAAGTGGATTCACGACCTGCCAATAACCTTTTCCAGTAACAGGAACATAAGTATGCTTCCCCTTGTAGTGTTTGGGGTCAACACCACCAAAAACAATTTCACCTCCCTCTTGCCCCAATGGATCCTTGTTGAGCCAGATTGAAAACACGTCGTCTCTAACAAGATCTTGTTTCAACATATTGTACCTGTACCGTACGTACCCTCATGCATTTGGTATATTATATTTGTGTATCATATTCATATAACAATAATGGAATTGCATAACACAATTAATGTAAAATGTTGAGAAACAATGAATTGAACCATGCATTGCATAGTGCATATAGTGCATAGTGCATATATACCAGACGGGAGTAGCATTCCCCATGGAAATCTCCTGGAATCCAAGCCCAAGGATTCCGTCAAACTTTGCCAAAATAAATATGACACTTCCTTCTCTGGTAGCCTCGATGAAAGCCTGTTGAAAATGGAAGACAAATTAAGTGTTACGTCCTCTATATAAACATTCGCAAGAAATTATATAAAAATATACTAGTAAAATTTTCCAACAAAAACAAAACCCCCACTTGATCCTTGACAACAAGACCCCCAACTTTAACATTATCTTGACTGAAGAAACCAGATATTGAACCAGATCCATAATTGATTTCACAAGATTTTCCTGATCAATCACACCAAAACAAGAGTATTGTTAATTTTATTATACTCCACCACCAAACACAACACTAATTAATTAGCTATAGAGAATTGTTTCGTCATGCACATAATAATACCATTCTTGGTATATGTACTGGAGCGGCTAGACTTGTACTTTGAATGGAAGTAGCAAGCAATCTGCATAGCGTATATTAATGATCAGTAGTATAATTCAATAACAACAGCTAACTATTAATGAAGTATAATAATACTATAGCATCCAAAATTAATCAAGTTACCGAGAAGAAACATTTTGAAGAAGGAACCCAGAGATTGGAACTGCCTGTGTCAAATATGACAGTGAAGTTCTGCGGAGGTGAGCCAATGCCAATGACTCCATAGTATTGGGCACCCAAATAGTTTTTCAGAGGCATTACTTCTTGTCCCTCTGAAGAAGCAACCATCATGTCCTGTCCACTCATGATTACTGCCAATCTTGCAGCCATGAGACCATGAAGATCCAATCTTTGCTTCTTCAAGCTTATTCTGGATAGCCCAGCAGAGGCAGAGGCAGAGGCAGAGGCAGAGGGCAGAAGTAAGCATGTAAATGTAACAATCCACAAACAGCAAGTCACCACAACAAGTTTGCGTCCCATGTTTACACTAATTAACTCCACACTCCTGACTCCTGATCATATATGACAACAAGGAGAGATCAGAGTTAATTAAGAAAGAATCAAATTAAATTTGGTTGAGACTTCCCACATCATTAGACAATTCACATAAACAAAAGAAAAGCAGAAGCAATTAGACAAGTTCATTCATGTCATACAACTTCAAAGCCAAGCTTAATTAATTAGCATGAAAATATGAGTCACATGAGCATGAAACATAGAGAAATTAGCAGGATTTGAAGAAGCTGTTTATATGTATATGGACCAAAGTTAAGGTTTGATAGATCATATAGTACTAATTATAAAAATGAATATTGATTTATATGATTAAAAAGAGAAGAAAAAGGGAATTACGTATGCTTGATTGGTTTTGCTATAGCTGTGGCTGAGATACAGGTATATGCTAAATTAGCTTCAAGAACATGGAGTATATATATATATATATATATATATATACTCTGCATACACTTTAAAGAATAGATATGATGAGTCGAAGACCCTGCTTGCATTTGCAATTTTGCATATGAATTTTGCAACAAAACAAGTTGAGATCCCGTGGCCGTACGTACATCTTCAATTTCATTAATCAAATCTTAATTCTTATAAGCTAAGGAGACGAGTACCGTCGTGGTCGGAACTTACTTATTCTGTCTTCATTCCATCTGCTTGTGAAAACCTGCATCACGCGTAAGTTGGTGAGTGCATTTCATCACTTTTGTTTTACTCTAGTATTATTCGTTTCTTATTATAATATATATAATATATATGGGGAAAAAGAAACAACTCTCTAGAGTCTAGCACAAGGAAGAAAAGGGTGATCCGCAGTAACATGCAATTCAGCGATTCATAAAGATGCAGCTAGCGCAGGTGAAATTCACGGCAGCGAACTGAGCGAAGCAATATTGTAAAGCATTAAGTGTAAGATAGATGGGAACAAAACGGGGAGAAGTTACATGGAAGCTTCCAACATGACATCTCATGCATGAAAATTGAAACCTGAGTAAGGTAGCTTCGTAGGGACGGGACCCATGTACTCTGTAATTAATTAATTCCATCGATAATCCTTCATTATTCATCTGCTAATTATATATAGCCAAGCTCAAGGCATGGGAGATGCGCGCGGTCACAGTTTCCATTTAAGCCATGCAGATCAAAGCTAATCTCATTTGTTACTACTACTTTTCTAATTGGTTGCCTTTCTTTTGCGCTTTATATATATATATATGGTGCTTCTCGGCTTCTTTATGTATCAAAATTGGGCCGCCTAGCCTAGGTGCAAGCTTGCAATTTGCAAAGAATATTGCTATACTACTTAATTTATTCACTCGATCATTTCAATATTTATTTATCCATAAACGATAAATTCCGAATGTGCTTTCTTTGTGCCAAAAAAAAAAACGATAAACCGAATGTGAGTTTTTCTATTTTGCCCTTACATGACATGTAACCCAATGATAGTTTTTCTATCGTCTATGCAAGAGCATGTATTTTTTTTTTCTGGCGATAATACAAGAGCATGTATAGACCATGGAATATTATTAATTAATCTGATAAAAAAAAAGAATATTATTAATTAAACTTGCATGACATGATAGACTTTGACTTGTATCATCCTTGTAATTAATTAATTCTAAAGCTAAAAACTAGCTAGCATATACGTACACACAATTCCAACATTAATTTTTATCATTTGTTGTCTTTATTAGTATATACTATAATATATATAAAATAAAATGAGTTTTATTTATGTTAAGCAAACCAAAAGGCAAACTACAGGCGTATGTTTCAATGGTTTATATAATTATATATGGCGAGTTCTGTTCAAGGCAGGTTGACCCTATGAGCTTTTCTTGCAATTGTTGTTTTTTTTTTTCCTTTACTCGAATTCAAGTAGAACAAGTGTAGAACAATTTGAGGTAATATTTTTGGAAGTTGATGATAGAAAGTTGATTCATTATTTGAGAACTAAGAAAGAGTAATAATATTAGTATATGGAAATGCCCCTTTCTCTTTTTTTTTTTGGTAAAATGAAAATGTCCCTTTCAAATTCATGTGGGCTGCCTAATTAAACTATATATATATTGAAATGGTGGGTATAACCTCTATAAATAAAATATATTCAAAAGACGTGACCTTGGCCTAGATCAACAGCCACATATATAATTGCAAGATAAAGAAATTAATCACCATTTAAATTGTTACATATATACTATGATCATAAGTTGCTTAGAAAAAAGCTCCTTTTAACTTTTGATACCATTTTCGTCTCTTCCTTTTGTTATCTTCCTTTTCCTTTGAATTCCAATATAAATGACGGGCTTGTAAAAATGGGCAAAACCAGATAAAGATATATAGAACAAATCAAATACTATAGTAGCTAGTGAGATGTAATAATAATATTATGATATTAGTAACATGGAGTATATTTTTTTTGGGTAAAAAACTACTCAAGCATTACTCTAATAATAGTACGGTACAGATAGTTTCCAACTGCATCATACAATAACAAATTCTTAATATCATAGGAAATTCTAAAAGTCTAGTAAACACATCCTCAAAATTATTACAAAAATTGACATCACTGTTCAATCGTACCAAAGCATCGGCACAAGCATTAAGACATGCTGGATTTTGACTTCATCGAACCTACTCAAAAGCCACCTGCAATCATTCACCATTGGCAGAAATTTGAGGTTACATGGAGTATATACCTAATATATATAGGTGAGAATATCATCATACACTAGTAATGAAGATTTATATTCAAGTGCACGTGTAAGTGCAAGTGAGAAGTGCAGAAGATCTAGCTAATTGTAGTCAATGTTCTGTTGGTGGCTGCAATGGCTATGGCTCTTCAATCGGACACATCAGATCAGATTAGATTAGAGAAAGTGAGTGCTGTCCGACATAGCGCCCACGTACTGATACAGTGACAATGATACTATACAACTCTGTTCTGTTCTACTATTGATCATTTACTACTTACTCACTCATGTTAATTAAATCTTCACTCTTCAGAGTTAAAAAAGTCAATCAAATAGGAGTAATTACATATGTCACTTCGCCATTATTTTTCTCACTCTTCCTTGATTCTTTCCTCTTTCTCGATCCTTTCACCCTTTCTCCTTTCCATGGCCTCTTCTCTCCATACCCATACCCATACCCAGCCCCAAGGCCAAACCCCCGCCCCCAACGCCATGAACGGCACTGACCCCAAATCCCACCTTCCTAAGAAACCCAGATTGCACTCTCATACCCCTCCCCACTCTCAACCCTCCAATTCCATCGTTCCCTCCGATATCCTCTCCGAGTTCTCCCACCATGACCCCTCCGTCGCCCGCATCAACAACGGCAGCTTCGGCTGCTGCCCTTCTTCCGTCCTTTCCGCCCAGCAACACCTCCAGCTCCAGTGGCTCCGTCAGCCCGACCATTTTTATTATAACCAGCTCCAGCCCGGCATCCTCCGCTCCAGAAACATTATCAAGGACATCATCAACGCCGACCATGTCGATGAGGTCTCCATCGTTGACAACGCCACCACCGCCGCTGCCATTGTTCTGCAGCACATCGCTTGGGCCTTCGCCGAGGGGAGGTTCCTCCCTGGGGATGCCGCTGTCATGCTTCACTACGCTTATGGGGCTGTCAAGAAGTCTGTGGAAGCTTATGTCACGCGCGCCGGAGGGTATGTCATTGAGGTCCCTTTGCCTTTTCCTGTTAACTCTGTTGATGAGATTGTTCAAGAGTTTAGGAAGGCTTTAGAGTTAGGGAAACAGAATGGCAGGAGGGTAAGATTAGCTGTCATTGATCATGTTACTTCCATGCCTACTGTGGTTATTCCTGTTAAAGAATTGGTTAAGATTTGTAGGGAGGAAGGCGTTGACCAAGTGTTTGTCGATGCTGCCCATGGAATTGGATGTGTCGATGTCGATATGAAAGAAATTGGGGCTGACTTTTACACTAGTAATTTGCATAAATGGTTTTTTTGTCCACCTTCAGTCGCCTTCTTGTATTGTAGAAGCTCTGTTAAAAGCTCTGAGTTGCATCATCCTGTTGTTTCCCATGAGTACGGCAATGGATTGGCTATAGAAAGTGCTTGGATTGGGACTAGAGATTATAGTGCCCAGTTGGTGGTTCCACAGGTTCTGGAATTCATCAATAGGTTTGAAGGCGGTATTGATGGAATCAAGATAAGGAACCATGATGCTGTTGTTGAAATGGGGGAGATGTTGGTCAAAGCATGGGGAACTCATCTTGGCTGTCCTCTAGAGATGTGTTCAAGTATGGTTATGGTCGGTTTGCCTGCTTGTTTGGGGATTTCCAGCGATGAAGACGCTTTGAAATTACGAACATATTTAAGGGACAAGTTTCACGTTGAAGTTCCAATATATTATCGAGAACCAAAGGATGGGGAGGTAGGTCCGGTAACAGGGTATGCTCGAATTTCTTATCAAGTTTACAACAAGGTTGATGATTATTACAAGTTTAGGGATGCAGTTAATGAACTTGTTGACAATGCATTCACTTGTGCCTCTCTTCGCAATTGATAAGGTTTGTGATACTCTCTTCCTTAAGCACTTCTTTCGGGTATTGGTTCATATTATTGAAACATATTAATGTGTGATTGCATTTGGCCTTTTATGTTTTTCTTCCAACAAAAAGTTTGCCTACTCAGTATTGCATTAAAGTTGTGACTTTTACCCTCTTTTTGCTGTTTTTTTCTAGTACTGCATCTTGGTTACATTTAGCTATATGTAGACTCTAAGCCTTTGAAGAATGCCCAGAAATTTCTCCTTGGACAATGATGAATGCATTTTAACCACTTTCAACTAGAAGTCTAAGCATTCTGTGTTTGGTATGGTTAGGTGCTTAATCACTTTCAACTATCAGAAAAGCATCTGTTTAAAGATTCATTTTTCTCTTCGGTTGCCATTCCTGAATAGGGTACTTTATTGTTCATGCCTTAAATTTGTCCTGTGTTACACTTTGTCTTTAATCATATTAGTTCAAAAGTGCTGCTGCATTTCCTTGCTAGCAGATGTTTAAGTGAAATTTACCTGATTAGCTACTGTTTATGTTGTATAAGTTACAAAAGCCATAGAAGCATAGACATTTTTGACAGCAGGACATTTTAGAGAGGGTGATGCATGACATTAGGAAACAGCAGTACATTTTAGAGAGGGTGATGCATGACATTAGGGGGGGAAAGAGAAAATAAAAAGAAAACAACTTAAATAGACATACGCGTGGCCATCAGATAGGTTTTCAGACCAATGTTATAATGATAATCACAACCAATGATGTTCAATTGTCAATTAAATCGGTTATTTAGCTACATTCTAAAGCTAGATGCTGGTTTAATTCAGTGACATTTTATCATTTTGTAGAAACCATCTGTTACTGTTAGTGAGATAAGGTGGTAGTTTAGTTATGCATAGGTTAAGAAGTGTTAACAATGATATAGTGGTCAGTGCATTTGAAATGCTCCCATTCTTCAACAATCTTCACACATTAGGTGATTGACAAGTAAGAGGCTAGTTTTATTGATGCAGGGGTCTTCTCCCATGCCTATCTATTTTGAGAGGGCACATGGGAATAATATTACGATTATTATTATAAATTTCAAGTAGTTTCTACTGTTGCTGTTATTTCATCTGGCAAACTTGGATGTATGCAAGAGAAATACATATGGGCATAAATGCTTCTTGCAAAAAGCAACTTGTTAAATTTGGGTATGAAAAGCAGAGGTCCCTTGTAAAAAGGGCTTGTTGCAAAAGAAAAGACTATGTATGGTTACATCCAAGGAAAGGAAGGATGCTTCATTTATTTGACTTATTTTAGGTATGAGTTATATATGTATGCTTGATTCATGTAAAATGAACATCATCCTGGTAGTATCCTGAGTCAATTACTTAGGAAGGAGTTGGAGTTGTTGCAGTTATTGTTGATAATTTCTACTTAATTTTGTGCAGCTGAAGAATGTGAAAGTTGCAGTAGTGGGGGGCGTCCAAATGAATAAAGAGCCAAAGAGCCAAAGTAATGAAGATGGCATGGTTCAGTTGCTGTCATGGTTTCGGTACCACGACATATATAATATATATTTCCATAATAATTGGTAGAAGGAAATGGCAAGTAGAAACATGCTTGGAAGGGGGAGGGGAGCTCAATTTAGTTTGTGGTGGTTCCTCTTTTGATTTGATGTAATCTAATACTACTAGTGCAAGAGCGAGCATCTTGTAACATGTTCAAATGACTCGTTGCTTTTGCCATCTTACTGATACTGTTGCTGTTTGATGTTCATGTTGATGTAAAAAGGAAGCTAAATGATAACGACCTCACTCATAAATTGTCTCATAACCAAAACCAACCCATAAATAAGAATACTAAGCATAAGCAGGCAGGCAAGAGGAAACTGACCAAACTGAGATGAATTGAAGCGGATAAACTAACAACATAATACTAGTAGTTAAGCTTAAGCTTAGCTAGCTACTAATGTTATTTTTTTTGCTACTCATGAATCGAAATGAATTACACAATAAAAGGTAGTCCTCTCCTTTCTCATAATCCCACTCCGCTCATCCCAAGTTTAGCTACTAATGTTATTAGTTGTACAAGAAGACAAAAATCTCCAAGGCCATAGCTGTCGTGGCATGCTACTTTATTTCTCTTCCCATAAATTAAGAACTACAAAAATGCCTCAAATTTGATGGATCATGGTCCATGGATGGTTGTGGATGAGGATGAGGGATGTATGGACCCATGACTCATCCCCGCCCAACCCAACCCATCTATTCTTCTAATTCCAAACGACACCGTAGCGCATTGTTTAACTATGCAGTATAGTAGTAATTGGTTACCTGCACTTAAGATTAAGAATAATCCCTCTAGTCTATACTAGTTACTGTATGTTACAGTTACTAGGTCTAGACTAGGAGTACTTAAAGGAGTATATATGTAACAGCGACATCAACTTCTCCTGAATTTACCTTGTTGCCCTCTCCTCTCTCCTCCTCTCCTCACCTCCTCCCTCTCTTCTGTGATTTTTTTTTTCGTCTGTGTGTTGTCTTTGTAGACGAAGCTGACGAGAGACAGCGAGAGAGTGAGTCCCCAATTCTATTGCATTCACATTCATCACCAAAAGGCCTCATTATTTTAGGATTCGGGGATACCCTAAATCCCCCTTCTCGTTTCCTCCCAATTCTAAGGTAAGCGCTTTCTTTTTTACCTTTTCCCTCAATATTTGCATTTTCTTTTGTTAGGGTTTCTTCCTTCCTTCTCTTTCTCCCTCCTCTTCAAAATCCCTTTTTATTTAGGGCTTAATTAGTTCCAGAATTTCTTGCTGTATAATTTGGAATTATTGCCCCATTGCTGGATTACAGTCTTTAAATTTCTTACCTTTCCCCATTGCTGGATTACAGCCTTTAAATTTCTTACCTTTCTGTTCGTTACTCGCAAGATTTATACTTCACCCCTTGTGACTTGACGCTTTGCTTCGTTATCCACGAATTCTGCGTCAAAGTTCAAACATTTTGGGGAAAAAACTCCATCTTGTATTTCAATTCCACGTTTTCAATGCATCTTTCATTAATTATATAGTATTTGATACTCTGAGAATTCTATATTTCTTTCGCTCATCAATTATCCATGTGAATTATATTCAATGTGGTGGGATTAGGAATGGTTGGGAATTTAGGATAGGACAAGTAGTAAGCTAAATATCAGGATAGTTAAATTCAATGAAAATTCCTTCTTTTCATGTTTTTGCTTCTAGTACAGATTTATTTCAATTAAAAGTTTTATGTTCACTTGATTTCTTTCTGAGTACTATCCTGAAGCGTCTTTCAATTCTTAAATGATTGGCAGGTCATGGCCACTACAAAGATCATAGCAATTTGCCAATCTGGTGGTGAGTTTGAGACTCACAAGGATGGATCATTGTCATATACAGGCGGGGATGCTCATGCAATAGACATTGATGATCAAATGAAGTTTAATGACTTCAAGATGGAAGTATCAGAAATGTTTAATTGTAGCATTGATACTATGTCAATTAAATACTTCCTCCCTGGTAATAAGAAGACTCTCATTACTGTCTCCAATGACAAGGATTTGAAGCGGATGATCAAATTTCATGGGGATTCTCTCACTGCTGATGTTTATATCATTATGGAAGACATTGTTGCTCCGGATGTTTCTAACATGCCAGCCAGTAGGTAGTTTTCCTCATATGTAAGCTTAAAGTTTAATTATATGTTTGGTTTATTGAAATGATGTTGAGATATTTTTAATCTTTTGCAGGTCAAGTAGGACTACTTTGTCTGAAGCAGTCCCTCCACTAGATCCACCTTTAGATGTTGTGGACAACATTGTGGATAATAATACTCGACCGAGTCACCCTCTTGGGGCCTCAATTGATGGTGTTGATCATATTGATGAACACATGGATTTGCCACCTGATCTATTACCTATTCTTCCTCTTTCTGTCTCTTACAATGAGAAGCATGCTATAGGTGCTCAGCAGTGGCAGAATATGATAACAGGGGTGGGGCAACGATTCAGTGGTGTTCATGAGTTTCGTGAGTCATTACGTAAATATGCCATTGCTCATCAGTTTGCTTTTAGGTATAAAAAGAATGATAGCCATCGTGTGACTGTCAAGTGCAAAGCAGAAGGCTGCCCTTGGAGAATTCATGCATCAAGGTTATCTACCACTCAGCTTATATGTATCAAGAAGATGAATCCAACCCATACTTGTGAAGGGGCTGCTTTGACAACTGGGCATCAAGCAACTAGGAGTTGGGTTGCTAGTATAATTAAGGAGAAGTTGAAAGTTTTCCCAAATTACAAACCCAAGGATATTGTCAATGACATTAAACAGGAATATGGGATACAACTGAACTACTTTCAGGCTTGGCGTGGGAAAGAAATTGCTAAGGAGCAGCTACAAGGTTCGTATAAAGATGCATATAGTCAGTTACCATTTTTCTGTAACAGGATAATGGAGACCAATCCTGGCAGTCTTGCTGTGTTCACCACCAAGGAAGATTCGAGTTTCCATCGCCTGTTTATCTCATTTCATGCCTCTTTGAGTGGTTTTCTACAAGGTTCTAGGCCTCTCCTTTTCCTTGATAGCATACCCTTGAAGTCCAAATATCAAGGCACCTTGTTGGCAGCAACTGCTGCAGATGGGGATGACAATGTGTTTCCTGTCGCTTTTGCTGTAGTAGATGCAGAAACCGATGATAACTGGCATTGGTTTTTGTTACAGCTGAAATCAGCTCTGTCAACATCTTGTCCTATTACATTTGTCGCAGACAGACAGAAGGGTTTAAGGGAGTCTATATCTGAGATTTTCAAGGGTTCATATCATGGTTATTGCCTGCGCTACTTAACCGAGCAACTCATTAGAGACTTAAAAGGCCAGTTTTCCCATGAGGTGAAACGGCTTATGATTGAAGACCTATATGCTGCAGCTTTGGCACCCAAATCTGAAGGCTTTCAGAGGAGTATTGAGAGCATCAAAAGTATTTCACTAGAAGCTTACAATTGGATCATACAAAGTGAGCCTCAGAACTGGGCAAATTCTTTTTTCCAGGGTGCAAGATATAACCATGTGACATCAAACTTTGGGGAACTCTTTTACAGCTGGGCATCAGATGCAAATGAATTACCTATCACACAGATGGTTGATCTCATACGGAGAAAGATTATGGAGTTAATTTATACCCGGAGGGCTGATTGTGATCAGTGGTTGACAAGGCTTACTCCATCCATGGAGGAAAGGCTGGAAAAGGAGAGCTTAAAAGTTCGCCCCCTTCAAGTGCTGCTGACTAGTGGTAGCATATTTGAGGTTCGTGGTGAGTCCATTGAAGTGGTAGACATGGACCGTTGGGATTGCAGTTGTAAAAGTTGGCAACTTACTGGTTTACCATGCTGCCATACTATTGCTGTAATCAGTTGCATGGGGCGAAGCCCATATGATTATTGCTCCAGATACTTCACAACTGAGAGCTACAGGTTGACCTATGCAGAGTCTGTACAACCTATTCCAGATGTGGACAAGCCTCTGCACAAAGATTCTTCACAATCCCTAGTGACTGTAACTCCACCACCAACACGACGTCCACCAGGTCGGCCTACCACAAAGAAAGTTGGATCACAAGAGGTAATGAAGCGTCAACTCCAGTGCAGTAGATGCAAAGGTCTTGGGCACAACAAGTCCACTTGCAAAGAGATTATGTAGAGTATTGGACACTGTAAGTTTTAGGTTATTTTTTGTCATTTGAAATGTGCACAACTTATTGCTGGAATATATCTATGTTCAGCGATGATATTATTGTATTTGGCAGAGGGTCAGATACTGGCTTAAATGTTCAGAGAGCATATATTTTCTGTAAGCTTGTGTGCATTTGTTACATGCAGGTTCCACAAAAGTATTCTACTGTTTTGTATGACACATGCTTATATCTGTTCTGAGTGGAGCCTTAAATTTTTTCTTGACTTTACATATGCCAGTGCAAGCAGATGTACAATACAAAGATTTGCTTGCCTCCTCATATAGAGATCAACTATGGAATATTTGTGATGAATTAACTGAATTCAGTCAATTGATAATTGAAAGATTGCCCTACTTTTGGAGTTATCTTTTAGTTTAAGGCTTGTTGGTTGTTAATGCCATTTGACTAACTAGTTCTCTTATGTCTTGTGTTTTACAGGGATGACATCCAGGATCAAGTGCATCATATTCTGTACATCTAACTCCTTTGAAGTAGTTGACTTGAAAGACAGAGGGAGCTGTGCTGTGAATATTAATAACGCGAGCAATGGTTGACAATGTATCTAATGGTAGCTTTTCAGTGTCAATCATTTTTTATTAGGTGTACTTCTAACTCCAGTTGGTCCCTAGTTAAAGGTTATGATGAATTATTTTGGCAATAATTAGTACAAAAAACAATGGTTATTTAATCTAGTGATGCGTACCTTGTTGATGGGAAGCCATATATGTTCTTATTGCCATGGACTTGCATCGAATTTGTTGGTGTATTATGAGGAAGAGAGTGATTAGCTTTTCTACTCATCAGTTAATCTACTTTAGAAGTTCTGAAGAGTGAAGAGGTATGTTCCTTTTTCTCAAGGGTCCAGACCCAGTGGGGGGTTTTTCAGGTTTGATATGCTATAAACACACACAAAAAAAGGGTGGAAGATTGTTAGCTGAAGCCTGAATGGGGATTAAGGTAAATGCTTTGGTTTTTTTTTGGAATGCAATGCTTCATCTGGACTCTTGTTATTTGTAATTCTAAAGTACAAGAAGCAGATAGTGAAAGAGAATCAATCAAATAACGGAAGTGACAGGGGAGTCCTGGTTTGCTAAGTGCAAATGCAGTTCGATTTCCTTGAATGGTATAGAAAGAATGGTTTCAACTTTTAACTTTGTCCATTACTACCTATATACAGAAATAAACTAAAATTGTAATCGCATGTTACTTACACACACGCCAATATTGAAGTTTAGAATTGAGATCACATTAAAATTTGGAGCAGTAATCACACTCACATTTGATGCAACTAAAAATTTAAATGAAATTGTTACCATATGATTTTGTGAAATGCACGACGTCGGTTTTGCTTGTGAAAAATCTAACAAAAAAATCGTTGGCCAAAAATCGCAGACTAATTTCCTCAATAAATATAATGCCCAAAAAAAAATCCTCAATAAATAAATAAATAATCGCAGACTAATACCGGTAGTATTAGTATTTAGTATATATAGTAAGGGCGAGTGGTTATGTCTTGTCCCATAAACCCTAAAGAATAAGACGAAAAAGTTGTAAAACTAAAACCCTCGGCTGAGGCACAGGCGGAACTCGGAAGAAGCAGCTATGACCATGACTCTGAGTAGGAACAATATTGGCATCAACCTCCCCGCCGCCACCGCCACCCCCACCCCCACCCCCAGCGCCAAACCCAACAATCCAATCCCAACCAATCCATCCAAAGAATGCGGCAACTGCGGTTCCCACTCTGGCTACTTCCTCCACCAAGTACGCCTTCTAGGCATCCTCCGCCGCCTCTGCACCTCGTGTGTCCTCCGCCTCCACCCCGGTTCCTTCTGCCCCGCCTGCTTCGAATTCTATAACGGCTCCCCTCCCCAGCATCCCAACCGCATCGCCTGCTCCAACTGCTCCTCCTTGGCCCACTCTCACTGCGCCGGAGGCACCTTTCTCTCCTCTTATCTCTGCCCCCCCTGCAACTGCAAGGACTCCTCTTTCTCTTTCTTTCCTCTCAAAGATAACAAGATTGACAAGACTCTCGCTCTCCCTTTGCTCTGTGCCGCCAAGATTGCCGCCTCCTCGATGGAGAAGGCCGCCATTGCGGCCCGGGCCGAGGCTGTTAAGAAGGCTCACGATGCGGTGCTTGCAAGAAAGCGGGCAACGGAGGCCCTGGAACATCTACTTTATGTTACTATTCAGCAGGAAAAGGCCAGATATAAGGAGAATGAGAATGCCAAGGTTGAGGACATGGACGTGAACAATGGTGATGGTGATGGTGATGGTGATGGAGATATTGATGTTGACCTTGTGCGCCATATAGAAGATAGTCTTGTTAAGGACGAACCTATTGATTGACTTTCTTCTTTCTTCCGCCTGTACATTGATTCTCTTTTTCTTCGCAGAAAATTTGGTTACTCTGTTTAAGCTACGAGCAGAGAATAGAGATGGTTTGTTTTGATAGCCTATATTTTTTTTACAAGACGACTCCTGTCCTGGGCTGAGTTTTCTTTGTAATTTTGCGTTGTTCCTTGATGATATAAAACTATATCAATGAATGCCAACTTAATACACAGTATTTATGCAAATTTTACATAACTCTGATGCCAAATTCTAAACAAAACATGGTCGACTAGATTGAAAATGCTATCTCTGTACTTGCAGCATTCATGATCGTGATCGCCTAAACTTGTATAACCATACTGTACAGTCAAACTTTGGGATTTCATGACTCAATTTCAATGGATAATAACTAATTGAAAATTCTTGGGAAGAAAGAGGAGCTGGAATGAATTACAGAACCAATCAATCATATATTGCAACAGTTAATAATGCTATTTTACATGGTTTAGTTAGGAAAAACTAGTGTTACAAATTGGCCACTTGTGTTATTAATGTACAAGAACTAGAACTAGAATTGATATCAGATTGCTGTTCCATGTCAAATCAGATTGCTGTTTCCTTGCCATGTCAAATCAAATATAAGTTAGACACCTGCAAAGCAGAACAGAATGAGGTTAACTTTTCAGCAGTTGGAGACTTGGAGTGAAGGTTTGTGATGGTCAACAATGTGTCTAGCTCCCCACAATGCTCAATTTACATTTTCCTTATGTGTGATATTATAATATATCTATGGTCTTCTGGAGCAAATAAACGATCTTCAGACTCTGACTGTTTTTACCAAAATCTGTATTCAGGGGCTGATTAATCATTTTATGGGTTTTAGGCCGTGGTGCTGGGCCGATTCTGGGCTATTCTTGGGCCGGTTGACAGTCCCAGAGAATTGGCCAAGCTATGCCGACGAGGGTTGTAACAGCCCTTGCGGCCTTTGTTTTAGTTTTCTTTGAGTGATTTTTTTTTGTTGGTCAGATCCTTTGAGTGAAAATTCAATCTGTTGTTTTCCACTCACTTTCAATCAATCAAAACCTCATTCCATTTCCATTTGTCTACGCTCACTTTCAAACAAAAAATTATTAGATTGACCGGTCCACCACGTTATCCATGATTCCGACCAATAAAAATAGTGACAAGTCAGATTTTTTCCTAAAATTTAGTCACAAATTGAACACCAGCTTCAGCCTCAAGTTTCATCAAATGAGATTTACAGTTAAATCCCTAAATTTAGGACATTAATTTGCTAGGGTTTTTTTAGAAATTGTAGAAATTAATCTGACTTGTCACGATCTTATTGGTTGGGATTATAGATGACGTGGTGAATCCGGTCCATGTAATAATTCCTCCTTTCAAACACAATTACTCTTAACGAATTTCTCCTTTCCAATTTTTCTTAATTAATTTCTAATTAAATCGAAATAAGATTCAGATGCTCGTAAAAGCATATCCTTAAATCCAATGTGTCTGAGATTTGATCAAATGAAGAAAAACTGAGCCGTGGCCCTGAAAACGTGTTTTTAGCCAAAACTGTGATGGTTAGTACACGATTTCGGCTAAAATTTTCCAAAAATTGACCCGAAATATTTTTCCTCAGTTTTTGGTGATAATACTCATAAAAAATATATAATTCAACGCAAAAAATATTTAAGATCTTTTCAAACTTCTAATATCATTTTTCCAATTTTCTTTCCTAATTAATTTCTCATTAAATCGAAACAAGATTCAGATGCTCGTAAAAATATATCCTTAAATCCAATGTGACTGAGATTTGATTAGATGAATATTGATATTTCAAAGATCTTGGCGAAAAATCGTGAAAAATTGAACTATGACCCCGGAAAGCGTATTTAGCCAAAAACCATGATATACACGATTTCGGCTAAATTTTTGCAAAAATTGACCCGAAATATTTTCTAAATAAATTTCTATTAAATCGAAACACGTTTGTGATGCTCGTAAAAACAAATCCTCAAATCCAATGTGGCTGATATTTGGTTAGATGAATATAGATATTTGAACGACTTTTGGCGCAAAAAATCATTTAAAACTAAGTCGGGGTCTCAGAACGCGTTTTTAGCAAAACGACTTTAGTACACGATTTTGGCTAAATTTTTCCAAAAATTGATCCGAAATAATTTTCCTTAATTTTTGGCCAAAATACTCGTAAAAAATATATAATTCAATGCAAAAAAGATTGAAGGGCTTTTAACGCTTATAATATCGTTTTTCCAATTTTCTTCCTAATTAATTTATAATTAAATCGAAATAAGATTCAAATGCTCGTAAAAACATATTTTAAATCCCATGTGGTTGAGATTTGATTAGATGAATATTGATATTTCAAAGAGTTTCGGCGCCAAAAATCATGAAAAACTGAGCTGTGGTCCCGGAGCGCGTTTTTAGCCAAAAACATGATGTACACGATTTCGGATAAAATTTTGCAAAAATTAAGCCGAAATATTTTCCCTCAATTTTTTCCCCAAAATACTCATAAGAAATATATAATTCAATGCCAAAAAGATTGGAAGGGTTTTCACGCTTCTAATATCGTTTTCCCTAGTTTTTCAGAACTAATTTCTAAATTCTAATTAAATCGAAACCTGTTTCTGATGCTCTTAAAAACAAACAAACAAAAAAAAATCTTGAATCCATTGTGGCTGAGATTTGGTCAGATGAATATAAATATTTTAACGAGTCTCGGCGCCAAAAATCATGCAAAACTGAGTCGGGGCCTCGAAACACGTTTTTAGCAAAAAACCATGATGGTTAGTACACGATTTCAGCTAAAATTTTTCAAAAATTGACCCTAAATATTTTTCCTCAATTTTTGGCCAAAATACACATAAAAAATATATAATTCAAAGCCAAAAAGTTTGAAGGGCTTTTAACGTTTCTAATATTGTTTTCCAATTGTTTCTAAATTAATTTCTGATTAAATCAAAACAAGATTTAGATGCTCGTAAAAATAAATCCTCAAATCTAGAATGGCTGAGATTTGGTTAGATGAATATGGATATTTTAACGGCTCTCGTCACCAAAAATTAAAAAAAACTGAGCTGGTGCTCCGGAACGTGTTTTTTTATCAAAAACCGTGATGGTTAGTACACGATTTTGGCTAAAATTTTGCAAAAATTGACCCGAAATATTTTTCCTTAATTTTTGGCCTAGACACACATAAAAAATATATAATTCAATGCAAAAAATTTTGAAGGGCTTTTAACGTTTCTAATATCGTTTTCCAATTTTTTCTAAATTAATTTCTGATTAAATCAAAACAAGATTTAGATGCTCGTAAAAATAAATCCTCAAATCTAGTGTGACTGAGATTTGATTAGATGAATATAGATATTTTAACGGCTCTCGTCTCCAAAAATCATACAAAAATGAGCTGGTGCCCCGGAACGCGTTTTTAGTCAAAAACCGTGATGATTAGTACACGATTTCAGCTAAAATTTTGCAAAAATTGATTCGAAATATTCTTCCTTTATTTTTGGCCTAGACAGACATAAAAAATATATAATTCAATGCAAAAAAGTTTGAATGGCTTTTAACGTTTCTAATATCGTTTTCCAATTTTTTTTTAAAATTAATTTTTGATTATATCAAAACAAGATTTAGATGCTCGTAAAAATAAATCCTCAAATCTAGTGTGGCTGAGATTTGATTAGATGAATATAGATATTTTAACGGCTCTTGTCACCAAAAATCATACAAAAATGAGCTGGTGCCCCAGAATGCCTTTTTAGTCAAGAACCGTGATGGATAGTACACGATTTCGGCTAAAATTTTGCAAAAATTGACCCGAAATATTTTCCCTTTATTTTTGGCCAAAATACTCATAAAAAATATATAATTCAATGCGAAAAAGTTTGAAGGGCTTTTAACGTTTCTAATATCGTTTTCCAATTTTTTTCTAAATTATTTTCTGATTAAATCAAAACAAGATTTAGATGCTCGTAAAAATAAATCCTCAAATCTAGTGTGGCTGAGATTTGATTAGATGAATATAGATATTTTAACGGCTCTCGTCACCAAAAATCATACAAAAATGAGTTGGTGCCTCGGAACGTGTTTTTAGTCAAAAACTGTCACACCCCGACTCGAGGTTGAGCACGGACAACCGCCGCGTTACCTCGTAATACGTGCCGCGCGTCACATGCACACGAGGTTCCGCGAAGCGTCAATATCAAGGCACAAAAACAAACAAAACCAGAAACAACAAAAAGAGCCTCAGGCTCACATCCGAGCATTCATAAACCCCTGAGCCTCGGGCTCAAGTCTAAACAAACATCAATAAAAGAGTCTCGGGCTCAAATCCAATGGAATAGCAAAACATCTCAATAATAATTGTATCAGAATAGCGGAAGCAATACATAAAAGCGTGCCATCCAGGCAAAAATCCGTAGGGAAAATAAAACATAAAGTAGATGACGACTGCCAGTGGAACCCATGCGTAGTGAGAGATACCTTAACGGAGAAGCAGACTCCCTAAGCCACCAACTCAACACGAAAAGGAAAGCTCAACGCTAAGATCCTGAAATAGCGACAAGGAAATCGGGGTGAGTACAAAAATATGTACCCAGTGAGTGAGCCACCCTCAAAAGAGAATCAGAAGAGGGTGGGGTGCACTCACAACCAAAACAACTTATAAAACAAGTTATAATAAAACAATTAGTAATAATAAATCCAATATACACAAAGCGGTGCTCGGTCTAAATCATGGGCTGCCATATAAAATATATCCGAGGTGACCTTGGCCCGAGTCAACCTCCGGAACCGTCAGTGGCAAATCTGTCATATCATATATCATGAAAATCTCCTGCCCGTCCCCCTGACGTTGGCCTGGGTCCAGCATTGCGTGGTGGACGCAATACACCCAGTTTGGCTCTCCCATGCACACGCCAACGGCTAGCTTGCGTGTCGGGCCTGGAGCCGACGACCATGTGGATCCATCACAATCATGGTCCGCCAAACAATAGTCTACTAGCTAGTACTCCACCAAAATCAGCCATACGTACTCCTTGCGCTGCGTCCAGCCCACGAGTCTCTGTATGCTTACAACCAATTTAAAACCATTTTCAATAGTCGCTAATGCACCCAAAATAGTTTAACAAAACCATTTATAAAACAATTAACAAAACAGTAATAATATAGTTTCCTCAACGGGTTCTCCGTTGAGGACAGCCCACTCATAGTTCGGGGACTCGTATCCCCAATGTCCGTCCTCTGTGAGCCCAATCAGTCGTCCCGACCGGCGTCTCTATCGCCTAGTTAAGGGAACCAAAACATCAAAAATTATTAGGAAGATAATTTAATAAAAACAATGTAAATTACAAGAATGAAATAAGGAAATACAAAAAACGTGCCTATCTAAAGCTCTATCGATTGTTCGAATTGAGTTTAGGAGTTTAACGCCTCTTTCCGGGGTTAAATCGATTATTACGTGTACCTAGGGGTAGAATCGTAATTTCCACTCCGAGGGTATTAAGGTAATATCCTTATTACTAATCCGCAAATATGCCCAATAGTCAATATTAGAGTCCTAAGGGCAAAAGAGTCATTTTCGGGGGTTCGAAATAAGGTAGGAGCCAAAAAGTTTTTAATTTAATTTAATTTAATTTAATTTTTAATTAATTTTTTTTTTATTTTTTTTGAACTGGCTCGGCTCGAACGCGGCTCGGCTCAAGCCGGCTGAGCCAAGCCGCAGCTCGGACCGAGCCGGCTTGCGTTTTGGGCCAGGCTTGCAGCGGCCCAAGCCTGGCGCAAAAGCCAGGCCTAGCACGCGGCCCTGAAGCAGGCCAGGGCCCTGCTGGCCCTGCCGGCTGCCTGGTGGCATGTCAGCCACCGGCGGCCAGCCTCGATTGGCCGGAATCTGGAAAAATTCCAGATTCCGGCAACCCTTGAATATTTTTACAGCCCCAAAACAACATTTTTTACACTATTCTTCCTCCCAAAACTCACATTCTAACACACCCAATGCATTCTAATCTTAATTTCTAACAAACCCAACATCAATTCATCCCCAAACAACCATTAAAATTCATCCAAGAATTCATTTACTTACCCAAAGCTTGATGTTCATCCACTTTCCTCTTTACTCCAAGAAAATCTTCAAACATACCAAATAATTATATCAACAATAACATTCAAAGCCTCTAACAACTATTAATCAAAAGAAACTAAGGATTTAAATCTTACCAACCAATACTTCCTTCTTTAAGCTAAAACACCCATGTTCTTCCACCAATCTACTTACTTAAGGGTACTAATAGGTTTAGGAAGATGAGATGACTACAAATTCTTCAATGCATGTAAGATTGGGTCAAGAAAAATTGAAGAGGAGTTGGAGAGAAGGAGGGTTCGGTTACGAAGATGAAGAGGAAATGAGGAGGAAAAATTTGAGCCAAAAAAAATTGCGAAATTGGCCATTAAATAGCAACGGGTCAAAAGACCAACTTACCCCGAAAGCTTATTAATTCTCTCATATAAAACCTTCAATTCTCCAATCTTATCAATTTGGTATAAAAATTAATTATTTCCTCCAAATTCTTCCACTCAGATTAAATTACGGTATTACAAAAACCGTGACGGTTATTACACGATTTCAGCTAAAATTTTGCAAAAATTGACCCGAAATATTTTTCCTTTATTTTTGGCCTAGACACAGATAAAAAAATATATAATTCAATGCAAAAAAGTTTGAAGGACTTTTAACATTTCTAATATCGTTTTCCAATTTTTTTCTAATTTAATTTCTGATTAAATCAAAACAAGATTTAGATGCTCGTAAAAATAAATCCTAAAATCCAATTTGGTTGAGATTTGGTTAGATGATATAGATATTTTAATGGCTCTCATCACCAAAAATCATACAAAAATGAGCTGGTGCCCCGGAACGCGGTTTTAGTCAAAAACTGTGATGGTTAGTTCACGATTTCGGCTAAAATTTTGCAAAAATTGAACCGAAATATTTTTCCTTAATTTTTGGCCTAGACACACATAAAAAATATATAATTCAATGCAAAAAAGTTTGAAGGGCTTTTAACGTTTCTAATATCGTTTTCCAATTTTTTTCTAAATTAATTTCTGATTAAATCAAAACAAGATTTAGATGCTCGTAAAAATAAATCCTAAAATCTAGTGTGGCTGAGATTTGGTTAGATGAATATAGATATTTTAACGGCTCTCATCACCAAAAATCATACAAAAGGAGCTGGTGCCCCGGAACACGATTTTAGTCAAAAACCGCACGATTTCGGCTAAAATTTTGTAAAAATTGACCCGAAATATTTTTCCTCAATTTTTGGCCAAAATACTCATAAAAAATATATAATTCAATGCCAAAAAGTTTGAACGGCTATTAACGTTTCTAATATCGTTTTCCAATTTTTTTCTAAATTAATTTCTAATTAAATCAAAACAAGATTTAGATGTTCGTAAAAATAAATCCTAAAATCTAGTGTGGCTGAGATTTGGTTAGATGAATATAGATATTTTAAAGGCTCTCGTCACCAAAAATCATACAAAATGAGCTGGTGCTCCGGAACGCGGTTTTAGTCAAAAACTGTGATGGTTAGTACATGATTTCGGCTAAAATTTTGCAAAAATTAGCCCGAAATATATTTCCTTTATTTTTAGCCTAGACACACATAAAAAATATATAATTCAATGCAAAAAAATTTGAAGGGCTTTTAACGTTTCTAATATCGTTTTCCAATTTTTTTTCTAGATTAATTTTTGATTATATCAAAACAAGATTTAGATGCTCGTAAAAATAAATCCTAAAATCTAGTGTGGCTGAGATTTGGTTAGATGAATATAGATATTTTAACGGCTCTCATTACCAAAAATCATACAAAATGAGCTGGTGCCCCGGAATGCGGTTTTAGTCAAAAACTGTGAGGGTTAGTACACGATTTCGGCAAAAATTTTGCAAAAATTGACCCGAAATATTTTTCCTCAATTTTTGGCCAAAATAATCATAAAAAATATATAATTCAATGCCAAAAATTTTGAAGGGCTTTTAACGTTTCTAATATCGTTTTCCAATTTTTTTCTAAATTAATTTCTGATTCAATCAAAACAAGATTTAGATGCTCGTAAAAATAAATTCTGAAATCTAGTGTGGCTGAGATTTTATTAGATGAATATAGAAATTTTAAGGGCTCTCGTCACCAAAAATCATACAAAAATGAGTTGGTGCCCCGGAACGCGTTTTTAATCAAAAACCGTGATGGTTAGACACGATTTCGGCTAAAATTTTGCAAAAATTGACCCGAAATATTTTTCCTTTCTTTTTGGCCTAGACACACATAAAAAAATATATAATTCAATGCAAAAAAATTTGAAGGGCTTTTAACGTTTCTAATATCGTTTTCCAATTTTTTTTCTAAATTAATTTTTGATTAAATCAAAACAAGATTTAGATGCTCGTAAAATAAATCCTGAAATCTAGTGTGGCTGAGATTTGGTTAGATGAATATAGATATTTTAACGGCTCTCGTCACCAAAAATCATACAAAAATGAGTTGTTGCCCCGGAACGCGTTTTTAGTCAAAAACCGTGATGGTTAGTACACGATTTCGGCTAAAATTTTGCAAAAATTGACCCGAAATATTTTTCCTCAATTTTTGGCCAAAATAATCATAAAAAATATATAATTCAATGGCCAAAAATTTTGAAGGGCTTTTAACGTTTCTAATATCGTTTTCCAATTTTTTTTCTAAATTAATTTCTGATTCAATCAAAACAAGATTTAGATGCTAGTAAAAATATTTCCTCAAATCTATTGTGGGTGAGATTTGGTTAGATGAATATAGATATTTTAACGGCTCTCGTCACTAAAAATCATACAAAAATGAGCTGGAGCCCCGGAACGCGATTTTAGTCAAAAACCGCACGATTTCGGTTAAAATTTTGCAAAAATTGACCCGAAATATTTTTCCTCAATTTTGGCCAAAATACTCATAAAAAAT
>AWWV01009496.1:0-34603 GCA_001974805.1 Corchorus capsularis | reverse complement strand
CCAAAAAAGTTTGAAGGGCTTTTCACGTTTCTAATATCGTTTTCCAATTTTTTTCTAAATTAATTTCTTATTAAATCAAAACATGATTTAGATGCTCGTAAAAATAAATCCTCAAATCTAGTGTGGCTGAGATTTGGTTAGATGAACATAGATATTTTAACGTCTCTCGTCACCAAAAATCATACAAAAATGAGTTGGTGCCCCGGAACGCGTTTTTTTGTCAAAAACCGTGATGGTTGGTACACGATTTCGGCTAAAATTTTGCAAAAATTGACCCGAAATATTTTTCCTCAATTTTTGGCCAAAATAATCATAAAAAATATATAATTCAATGCCAAAAATTTTGAAGGGCTTTTAACGTTTCTAATATCGTTTTCCAATTTTTTTCTAAATTAATTTCTGATTCAATCAAAACAAGATTTAGATGCTCGTAAAAATATTTCCTCAAATCTAGTGTGGGTGAGATTTGGTTAGATGAATATAGATATTTTAACGGCTCTCGTCACCAAAAATCATACAAAAATGAGCTGGTGCCCCGGAACACGGTTTTAGTCAAAAACTGTGATGGTTAGTACACGATTTCGGCTAAAATTTTGCAAAAATTGATTCGAAATATTTTTCCACAATTTTTGGCCAAAATACTCATAAAAAATATATAATTCATTGCCAAAAAGTTTGAAGGGTTTTTAACGTTTCTAATATCGTTTTCCAATTTTTTTCTAAATTAATTTCTGATTAAATCAAAACAAGATTTAGATGCTCGTAAAAATAAATCCTCAAATCTAGTGTGGCTGAGATTTGGTTAGATGAATATAGATATTTTAACGGCTCTCGTCACCAAAAATCATACAAAAATGAGATGGTGTCCCGGAACGCGTTTTTAGTCAAAAACCGTGATGGTTAGTACACGATTTCGGCTAAAATTTTGCAAAAATTGACCCGAAATATTTTTCCTCAATTTTTGGCCAAAATACTCATAAAAAATATATAATTCAATGCCAAAAAGTTTGAAGGGCTTTTAACGTTTCTAATATCGTTTTCCAATTTTTTAATAAATTAATTTCTGATTAAATCAAAACAAGATTTAAATGCTCGTAAATTAAATCCTCAAATCTAGTGTGGCTGAGATTTGGTTACATGAATATAGATATTTTAACGGCTCTCGTCACCAAAAATCATACAAAAATGAGCTGGTGCCCCGGAACGCGTTTTTAGTCAAAAACCGTGATGTACACGATTTCGGCTAAAATTTTGCAAAAATTGACCCGAAAATATTTTTCCTCAATTTTTGGCCAAAATACTCATAAAAAATATATAATTCAATGCCAAAAAGTTTGAAGGGCTTTTAATGTTTCTAATATCGTTTTCCAATTCTTTTCTAAATTAATTTCTGATTAAATCAAAACAAGATTTAGATGCTCTTAAAAACAAATTCTAAAATCCAATGTGGCTGAGATTTTGTTAGAAATACAGATAGTTTAACGACTCTCGGCGCCAAAAATCAAGCAAAACCGTGTTGGTGTCCCGGAACGTGTTTTTAGTCAAAAACCGTGATGGTTAATACACGATTTCGGCTAAAATTTTTCCAAAAATTGACCCGAAATATTTTTACTCAATTTTTAACCAAAATACTCATAAAAATATATAAATCAACGCAAAAAATATTGAAGAGTTTTCACGCTTCTAATATGGTGTTCCCTATTTTTTTCTGAATTAATTTCTATTGAAATTGAAACCAGTTTCTGATGCTCCTAAAAACAAATCCTCAAATCTATTGTGACTGAGATTTGGTTAGATGAATATAGATTTTTTTACGACTCTCGGCACCAAAAATTCTGCAAAATTGAGCCAATGTCCCGGAACGCGTTTTTAGCAAAACACTGTGATGGTTAGTACACGATTTCGGCTAAAACTTTGCAAAAATTGACCCGAAATATTTTTCCTTAATTTTTGGCCATAATACACATAAAAAATATATAATTCAACGTCAAAAAGTTAGAAGGGCTTTTGACGTTTCTAATATCATTTTCCAATTTTTTTCTAAACTAATTTCAGATTAAATTGAAACAAGATTTAGATACTCGTAAAAAACAATCCTCAAATCCAATGTGGCTAAGATTTGGTTAGATGAATATTGATATTTTAACGACTCTCGGCGCCAAAATTAATGCAAAACTGTGTTGGTACCCCGGAATGCGGTTTTAGCCAAAAAACGTGTTGGTTAGTATACTATTTTGCCTAAAAGTTTATAAAAATTGACCTGAAATATTTTTCCTCAATTTTTGGCCAAAATACTCATAAAAATATATAAAGTATAATTCAACGCCAAAAAGTTTGAAGGTAAAATTAAAAAGTAATTTCTAATTTATGTTAGCTAGTAAATTTAAAAAAAAAACCCCGGTAAAAAAAAGTAAAATACAAAATAAAAAAAAATATATATAAAAGGCATTTCAGTTTTCACGAGTGACTGAGATTGGTGGGCCGTGGGCCTACGCCTTTGTATCTTCTACGAAGTCTGCAAGATATTCTTCAGATTACGGCAAAAATAACACCGAAATCAAATTACGTGCGGAAAACAGTAAACAAGGTAAAAACGTTTCGAAGAAAATCAGAGAGAGCTCGAAATTCGTATTTCTTTGAAATAGAAGAAGGCGAAGTATGGCGAAAGAAGGGAGTGGATCCATACTTCAATTCGCACCCTTTCAGAGTTCAGTTGATGAAGGATTTTGGCATCGATTATCGTCTCTGAAACTTAACAAGTTTGGCATCGACGATTCTCCTATTCCTATCTCCGGTAAGCCACTTCCCCTTTCAATCTTCTGTAAGATAAGCTTCTCACTGAGTCACCTGATTGATAAGTCTAAATTTTCATTTTTATTTCATGATTATTCTCTTGTAAAAATTCACTTCTAGTTTAGTTAAATTGTCTTCCTGTTTTGTGATAAATCACATTTAATTGTGGATTAGGATGGAATTTAATCTTTCTGAGTTTCTTTCATATTAAATTTGGCGCTTTTTATTTATGGTTCAATCAAAACTTTATTTCGTTTGCTTTGGGCAGGTTTCTTTGCGCCGTGTTCGCATCCTCAAGTGTCGAATCGTTTAACTCTTCTGGCTGAATCTTTGCCCTCTGATTCAAATGAGGAATCATCAATGCCAGCTATTGCTCAGAGCAATCGGAATAGGTGCTCTGTTCCTGGCATTCTTTACAACACGAATACAATGGAAGGTTTTCATGCTTTGGATAAACAAGCCTTGCTCAAAGCAGAAGCCAAGAAGGTAAAACTGTTTGAATGTTTCTTATTGAGTGTGTATTATGCGATTGGTTGAATGCATTGGTCTTGCTTGACAAGTTTATGTTCTGTGTCATTGCCAATAGATTTGGGAGGATATTCATAGTGGAAAAGCTGTAGAGGATTGTGCTTTATTATCAAGGTTCCTTCTTATCTCATTCGCAGATCTGAAAAAATGGAGTTTTCACTATTGGTTTGCATTCCCTGCCCTTGCTCTTGATCCTCCTGCTACTTTGGTTGATTTGAGGCCTGCTTCTCAATGGTTCACTGCACAAGAGGTGCTATAATGTGATTACTGCTACCAAATTGTCTGGATAATTTTATCGTTTTCAGTACTTAAAGATTTATATCATTAACTCACATGTAGGCAGAATCTATATCGGCAGCATGTAATGAATGGAGGAACTCAAATGTAACGGCTGGTAGATTCAGCCCCTCTGCTTTTGCAATTTCTACATTTCCTTTTATCTTACTGTATTGAAATATTTCAAATGTGATAGTTTTTCTTTGCGCTCTCTTTAATTTTTCTATCGTATTTTACAGCCTGAATTTTATGAGTCTATTCTATTGCAGATGTGCCATTCTTTTTAGTCAGCATTGGTTTTGATTCACGTGCTGCTATTAGGCATCTTAAGGATTGGGAAGCCTGTCAAGGCAATAGTCAAAAGGTCTGTCTGCCTTTCTCTTCCTTACCTTTTGGAAATATGAATCAGTTTATGGTTGCAGAGTGGATAGTTTTAATGAAATTTCATACCATAGTGATGTTAATAGACTGAAACATGATAACCTGGATGTTTATTTCTCAAAGCTATTATATGTGTTATTGGCAGTTGCTATTTGCATTTTATGACCCATGTCATCTTCCAAACAATCCTGGCTGGCCTCTCCGCAACTTCCTTGCACTTATTTGTGCTAGATGGAATCTTAAAACTGTTCACTTTTTGTGCTATAGAGAAAACCGTGGTTTTGCTGATTTGAGTTTGTCCCTAGTTGGTGAAGCCTTGATCACAGTTCCACAAGGTATAGGAGCAGAATTTGGGTAATAGCATTTTGTGGACCATTTTTTTTTCATCTGTTCCGACTGCATTCTTATGCTTTTTTTTTAACCCACAATATCTCTTTAGGGTGGAGGGAACACCAGTGTGTGCCCAACGCTGTAGGATGGGAACTTAACAAGGGGAGGAAAATGCCAAGGTGTATTAATCTTGCGAAATCCATGGACCCAACTAGGTAATTTATTTGCGCATTGTAGCATTCCTCTCATTTATTCAACCTGAGAAAATTGAGCTTCCACTCTTTTCCCCTTTTTCTTTCACAGGTTAGCCATATCTGCTGCAGACTTAAATTTGAAACTAATGAGATGGCGTGCTTTGCCATCTCTGAACTTAGACATCCTGTTTTCTGCAAAGTGCCTTCTCCTTGGAGCTGGTACACTTGGATGCCAGGTTGCTCGAATGCTTATGGTACGGATTTAGAGAGCTACAACAATAAGTTTGGATCACAATTCATATTTGAGACTAAAAATTGTGTGTGGTGCAGGCTTGGGGTTTCCGCAAAATTACACTAGTTGACAGTGGCAGGGTGGCCATGTCTAATCCATTGAGGCAGTCGCTGTATACATTGGATGACTGCCTTAATGGTGGTGATTTTAAAGCCACGGCATCAGTGAGAAGCCTGCAGCGAATATTTCCTGCAGTGGTAGTATTTCTTTTAATTTGAGGCCTATAATTTAAAGCTCAATGAAGAATAGAGAAATTTTTCCATTTCCTCTGAGTGTATCTTATATTCCTTTTTCATATTCCTTTTTCTTAGGAAGCAGAAGGTGTTGTTATGGCCATACCTATGCCTGGACACCCAGTATCCAGTGAAGAGGAGAAACGTGTGCTTGAAGATTGTAAACGACTTAATGATTTGATTGATTCGCATGATGTAGTTTTCTTGTTAACTGATACTAGAGAGAGTCGATGGCTCCCTTCGCTTCTCTGTGCCAACACTAACAAGGTTTGTATCCTTAATTCATGTATTTGATATTCATTATTTTGCTGCATCGCCTATCATGAGTCAGCAAGATTTGTTACTGGACTTTGAACTATTGGATGACGGCTTTTTTTGTTCATACTTTCTCATTTTGCAGATAACCATTACAGCAGCTCTAGGGTTTGACAGTTTCTTAGTTATGCGCCACGGACCTGGTCCGTTGAACTCCACAACCGACTTGAAAACTGAAACAACAAATTCATTATCTGCTGCAATTGACAACCTTGCCCTAACAAATAAAGATGGAAGGCAGAGACTGGGTTGTTACTTCTGTAATGACGTGGTTGCCCCAACAGATGTAATTTACCTTAGTTTTTGAATGCAATAATTGGTGATTTAGCATTTTAATGCGTTTCAAGTTTAACTATACAATGTGTTGTGGTTTCTGCAGTCAACTTCGAACCGCACATTGGATCAGCAGTGCACTGTTACACGTCCAGGACTTGCACCTATTGCTTCCGCACTTGCAGTTGAGCTTTTAGTGGGCATATTGCATCATCCTGAAGGGTAAATCCTTGGAAACCATGTAACAAGTCTTTCAGGATGTAGTTTATTTGGAAATTTAACAAGCTTTTAGTTCTAATCATTACAAACTTAGCAGAAGTCCAGGGATTGGTTCATTCACCATCCAAATATATATGCAGGATATTTGCTGAAGCAGAGATTGCCAACTCCAATAATAGTGGAAGTCCTGAGCTCCCTCTGGGTATTTTACCCCATCAGATACGAGGTTCACTCCCCCACTTTCAACAGATGACCCTTTTGGGCCACTCCTCTTACAGTTGCACGGCATGTTGCCACGCTGTAAGTTGTTGCTTCTAGTAATATTGTTCTTTGCTTTTCCTTTCTTTTTGTTGTTATCTGGCTTCTCATTCATCTTTATATGGTTCGATGCTTTGTGAAATAATTTTAGAATTATCAAGGTTGTGTTTCAAGCATGCTTGCTCGTGATTTTAGCTAGAAGCTCTAATGTGTAATAAATTGGTTAATGTGATGTCTTCAATGTACTGGTATCTTCTGATAATTGCGAATATCCTTTCAGGTTGTGTCGGAATACCGAAAGAGAGGGATGCAATTCATACTCCAAGCAATTAACCATCCTACCTATCTGGAGGATCTTACTGGACTAACAGAGTTGATGAAATCAGCAAGCTCTTTTCAACTAGATTGGGATGATGAAACAGAGGAGGCTGATGATGAGTGCATCGAATTGTAGGGTTAATCATAGTACTTAACAACTTATTCTTTTGTGACACTGTTAATTGTATAAAAGCAAATTTAAACAAGCGATGTCAAATTAATATTTTAAACCTTCTAATTTTCCAAAACTTGAATTCATAGAGCATAACAATTGATGCTAAAAGGATTGGGTTGGGTGGGAAAATATTTCCCGATGAACTAGTTGTTGTTTCTCTCATTCACTTGGCCCGCACTCGATCGATCGGCAATTTTTGCATTTAGGCCAAGAAACACAGCGCATTCATGGCAGTTAAAATATCATCTTCAAGTTGAACTCAAGAGAGCCACACATATAATATTAATATAATATATATAGAAATAGAAACTAAAGCTGAGTGACAAATTTCTTGGGTCCATTAAAAAGGCAATAGCACTAGAATTGAGATTATTTAACATTACAAGGAAGATTTGACTACTTTTCCTTTCTTTTGGACATGCAAGTTGCAAAAAAGAACAACAAAAGTCCACTGTTCCCTTCTTGAAATTACTCTTACTACAATGAAAGCTTTAGGTCTAAACCACTATCTTCTTTCTTGGTTTCTTTTTCTTCTTCCTCTTCTCTGTTTGAGGAAGGGCCTGCAATATCACCATTCACAGCTCCCTGCTTGAGATCAGGAATAATATTCTTAGACTTAGAATTGGAATCTTGATCCATGAAATCTTCTGGTTGGAATGTTGGATTCCAGACGGCCTTCTTCTCTTCCTCTTTCTTCTTCCCATCTTCTGATCCATTTGGCACGTTTCTTAGACGATCACGCATTTCCCTTGTGCTTCTGATCAAAGCGAAGAACTTCTCCACCTTCTCTTCTTCTCCTTCTTCATCTTCTTGATCAGTCCCCATTTTTCTCTTCCTTCTTCCACTCTCCATGATCATGTAATTATTATCCCCACTCTCCCTTTGACTAGTCTTTCCTTATTCCTTGCTGCTTAAAGCTAGGGGAAAAAAGACACACATGAAACTATATATATATATATATTCATACATAGAATATTATTTACATTGCTAAAGGCAATTATTATTGTAACTATATATACATGAATGATGTAAGGGAGGAAAGTGTTAGGAAATGAGCGTTTCCTTTGTATATATGCAATGCATGAATCAAAGTTAGAAAATTAAACCGTGTTCGTTGACCCTTTATAGAGATTAGAGCATCACCACCGCGTGATCTTATATGAAAAAGTATTTGATAAAAAGGCTCAAGTTGACGAGATTGCCCATGTAATTCATTAGAGAATAGAAATGAGCAATAAATAAAAGCATGGGTAAAGTAGTACATTTTGAGGTGGTTTTTTGTTTTAGGTGACAGGAATAATTGTTTGCGTCAGTGGCCATAACGTAACGTTCCCACCAACACAAGCTGACGCTTTCATCATGACATTTGCCATCTCTTGGGCACTTGCTGGCGGCTCTGTTCACAACCGGGAATCAATTAGGTCACCGTGGGGGGCCCATCAGCCTTTGCCCTATCGGTAATTTTCTCGACTTATCCACCATTGGGTTTGTCTAGGCACATTAATTAATTATTATTTAAGATAGTAGCTAGTAATAATAATTTGAAGAATGCATGGGATCGAATGGATCCATCCGGCAATTACTAACTACTTCATTTGAGATACTATATGCATCATGTATGTATGTGATAATATGACATTGACATGCATGCGTTTTCAGACAAAGATTTCTGTAGAAAAACAGTGTTTAATTAGTGTTTAGAGATATTTTTAGGAGGATGATGGTGTCTACGTTAAATGATCCATATATATCATGATTGCTTTAGCCTTTAGGACAAGATATTTAGTTTGCAGGATTAACTTAAAAACTTCTAGCTCTCATGTCTCATCACACCATTTCAGTGGGTTTTTGAGTAACCAATACCATATATGTCCATATATATAATTACTCCATATTAATGAATGAGAATGAATGATGATAAAAGCTGGAGCACAACTCACATGACTCTCGTTAAATTTTGGACCGCTGTTAATACAAATGAATCATATATATGAATATCTTGAGATCTGTTGCTCCCTTGACCCTTCCCAGCGGAATATGTGGTCGCTAATTTGTCCATCCTAAAAGAGCAAACAGCATCTCCTCTTTTCCTATTTTTCATCTTCACCACTCATAATCAAAGAAAATCCTACCACACTTAACCGACAGCTTTTCTCCATCCATGTCTCTTGCTTTCGGATGCTCCTAAAACATTGCAAACACAAAGTATCTGATGTAACAGTAAATATATAGTATAACATCTTGGAGGAATAATACATCAGCTGAGCAGATTTACACCTTAATCTGTGGGTTTTTTGGTACAGCAGAAAACCAGCACAAACAGATTCCTAAGCTACTGCTAGTTTTACATTATTATTTTTTGTATAATATTCCAATCGCAATCTTCATCTATAGCAAATAGCATGAGAGAGATAGTGGGTGAATAACACAATACTATCAAATAGCAAAAGCTTTTACTTTTTACTAGGAAATTTCCTAGTCATCTGCCCATCGAACCCCATGTTTAGCCCAAAGATAGTATGCCCCAACTGGGCCTCTACCTCCCAACTCGTACAGCTCAGGTGCTATATTACTCTGGTCTATCTCTTGCAGAATAGGAGTCAGAATACTCCACGCAGCTGCAAGCTCATCACTTCTCAGGAACAGATGATTATCACCATCCATGACATCAAGCAGAAGATGCTCATATGAATCTGGCACCTCAACGTTATACCTTTAGCATTAACACATGCAGCAAGAGAAATGAGTATTGATAGTAAGTTGATGTCATGTCAGTGCCAACAGATAGGAGAAGTACTAAAAAGATGAGTGCTCACTTGTCCTTATAGAGCAGATTTAGCTCAGAAGCATCCAACTGCAATCCTAGTCCTGGAATTTTATTGTTGATTTTAACCAGGATGGCCTCATCAGGTACATCGCGTAAAATGAGTTCATTAGTAGCAAGGTCAGTATTGTGCCCCATACGTTCACGATATAGATTTCCAGGAACATGATTAAACTGTATACGTATCTCGACTCTGCATTACATAATTTAATGCTGTAAGCAATTAGCCAATTACAAAGTCCATATACGAACATAAAACTTTATCTCCTAATTAAAAGTAGCAACGATCATCTGTGAGCAAAGCATATCTGTAAGCATATGTTCACCAACCCCATAAAGACACCAGAATCAATCCAACTCTCAAATGCAGAATTCATCAACAAACCAGACCAGATATTGTCATAGAATAGCACTATATATTCCATTAAGAAAGTAATAATAATAAAAGGAAAAAGACTATTTGATAGATCTCACCTGTGTTTGATAAGTCCCACACCAGCTTTGATTAAGAAAGGTACACCATCCCAACGTGCATTGTCAATGTATAATGCACCAGCAAAAAAGGTAGGGGTCAGGCTGCTCAAGCTCACGTCAACCTTGTCTCCAGAAGTAGCTTTGTACTGGCCAAGAATCACATCACTAGGTTCCAATTTGCGAATTGACCTGAGAACCTTGACCTGAAAAGAAGCTCGTCATTATAAATACTAGATTTTTTGGAAGTGTGCTATTCACACAAAGGAAAAGACACCACCTTTTCATTTCGAATATCTTCACCATCAAGACTTATAGGTGGTTCCATGGCTAGCAATGCTATTGTCTGGAGCATGTGACTGTGAACAATGTCACGAATGACCCCATAACCATCAAAATATCTGTACAAAAGAAGGAATCAAATCAACAGGATAATGAATACTTTCTGGAGGAGACAAAAAAAAAAAAGGAAATAAAGGATATCAATACCTCCCTGTTTGCATACTCAAGTCCTCTGATAAGATCACCTGCAAAATGATTCAAAGATGAATCAACAAGCACCTTGTTCCTAAAAGCATAGGTGGATAAACATCATTTATATTGATACCTAGTTTACCTGCACATTTCGGATGTAGGTACGACTCCATAATGGCTCAAAAACTAGATTTGAGAACCTTAATACCGTTAGGTTTTCAATAAGATTCCTCCCAAGGAGATGATCTATCCTGCAATGAGATTGATGTAAATTGTGAAGTAGTGAAAAAGCATAAACTATGTGATGATGATGGTTCAAACAGTTTGTTAACATAGAAGGATAAACAACATGCATACACACCTGTAAATTTGCTTCTCCTCAAAGTTAGAAAGAAGGGACTTTGTAAATTTTTGAGAAGATAGAGCATCAAATCCAAAAGGTTTTTCAATTATTATACGATTCCAGCCTTTCTTTGTTTGGGCATTATTGGCAAGAGAAGAAGCAACATCCAGTAGTGCTTCTTGTGGAACAGAAAGATAGAATATTCTGTTCGCATGATATCCCCCCTGAAGTAGGTAAGCTATTAAAGTATATTAGTTATCAAATACCAAAGCATCTAGTTTGAAGACTAGAAGGTTAAGAAAATGCAGGTAAGTTGAAAGCTTAGAGTTTTTAGTATTACTCACCTCAATCTGCTCCATTCGAGCATTCAGTTTAGACATCCCTTGTTTGTTGTCATAACCTCCATTAAGGTGGTATGTTCTACTAAGAAAAGCAACCATCTTGTCCGCACAATTTTGCCTGTAAAAGGAAATTTCATCAAGAATGTAAGGAAAGAATAAAGGAACCAATAAATTATTCATTATTAATGCAGTATATGAACACCCTTCATACATGGGTAAACAAATGCAACCGTTATATTCTGAACGAAAAAGCTATTCTGAATTCAAGCAGTCAATGTGATCTACAGAAATTCCCAACAGAGGGTTTGTTGGTTTGAACTCGAAATAAGTTTATGGGCTAGATACTTCCATCTTTACACAAATCTACTACACATGTGTTTCTCATCAACCAGTAAGTATGGGTGAAATGAAATGTAGGTAACAGGCATATGATTGCGTAACTGCCTGTGATACAGCAACAAAGAACAAATAGATAAAGAAAAACTAGTAAGTTGATCAAACTCCCTCCTTTGAACTAGTTGACAGAGAATGTACCTTCTAAAAAGCAATTTTTCTTTGAAAATTTAGAATCTGTATAATAAAAGGATTAAAAAACTGAAGAGAAGGATTTCATAAAGGGGTACAATGTAAAATGAGTGAGGACCATACTGATGATCAATGCGGCAAGTCAAGGTTGAAGCAATGAGGGATCTTAAGTCTTCATCTGTCAAATCCTTTCTGGAATAACCAAAGATACCGACATTCTGCAGTCGATAAATGGAAGAATGAGAAGCAGTCACCACATTTACTACAAGTGAAAGAAAGAACTTAATCCATTCCATTGACATATCTCTTCCATTTTATTCAAGGAGATCTCAAGTCTAGGTTGGCTCCACAATTCACAAATGAGATTATCAAGGTGAAAAGAATAAAATCCAGAAGCAACAAGGGCTATTAGATGATAAGCAACCAACTTGCTAGATATTAGAGTAGCACTACCTCAGGAAGAAAACCACTGTAATATAGAGCAAATAAAGCTGGAAAAATCTTCTTCCTAGCCAGTTCACCAGTAGCTCCTATAACAGCAATGCATAGAGAGGGTCCTCTATGATGGTCATAAGCTTTCAAATTTGAAGAGGAAGGTGAGTCACAAGAAATGCCTGGCTTTCCTGCGATACCAGTTTGAGAACTAGGCAAAGAACTTTCTTTGGGTGGTGAAGTTGCTTCTGTATGTTCTGCCTCGGAATCTACAATTATTCAAAGTAGACAGGATTAGAAAGGACCACTTAAAAAACATCACATATATGATAAAAGAAAGCAAGTTAAAGAAACAGGATTAACAAAGTTTAGCTTCTTTCTTTTTCTAACCATTGGCCAAAGACATTGTTGATGCTGCTTCAGAAAATTGTCCATCATTTGCTAGATTTCTCGAAGGATTTTCTGACTGATCCTTGTCCTGATTTCTTATGCTCTTGTAATCATTTGAAGGACCCTGCTTTCTATTCGGATGGTAAATGTTTAGCCTCTTAAGTATTCGTAATTTCAAACCACAAAGCCTCTGGCAGAAATTGCCAGCTCCTGCATATGGCAGTAGTTGACTACTACCTCTCAATGATTGGAAGTTGATGGCTGCACCCTGCATACAACATGAATAACTTGTTGGATGTTGACTCACAAAAATTGAAAATCTGTTCTCTATTTTAAAATTTAAAAAAAAAAAAAGGTTTGAGCTGCAATTTATGTGATGGTGTTAGCTATGGACTGTGCATTCTAATGTACTTGCGTACAAAATTGCAGATAACAGAAAAGCAAAGGAAGGAACAAGTGGTGTTAATCCTAGAATATCAATTTTCTTTACAATTCAAAAGCTTTCCATGTGCTCTATAAACTTTATTAAGCTACTTAACTGTTGAATATAAAAATAAAATTTTCTTTGGCTGAAGATTGATCATATATCCAGTTAAGTGTAACATAGAATTGGAATCAATAGCAGCCATTGAGTTGAGACAGAGAGAAAAAGAAGATTAAAACAGTAGAAAGATAGGATCCTTTTGTTTAAAATGAAGTCTAGTTCCCAATAGGCATCTCCAGATTGTCGAGTAAAAGATGAAATCAGTGTTTGCGATAAATAAGAGAGAAATTTGCAGGAAATTAAAAGTAGAGATGAGATGTGAATAGAAGAAGCTTACAGGGAGAAGAGAAGTGGATGGAGCAATTGAAGATTCTGAGAGGTGTATGGACAAATGTGGAAAAGAAACTGACATCCTTCCTCAACTTGTCTTGGGGATTCTTAAGGTTTGTACTTGACGAGCGATACTGGAAGAGAAGATGAAGATGAACAAGCCTGTGAATGAAGTCAGCATAATCAACGGTTTCGAGAGGCACTTGTCTGCTCTGCGGCTGCTGCCTTTATCTTTCTTTTAGTTTTTGAATTAATTTGTTTCATCGATTCACTATCATCACTTACGTTTACACTTAACATTACAAGCTTTGTGAATTTGGGAAGGAAGAAGAAAACAACAACTTTGTCTTTGGGTGGAGTCAAACAGAGTTCCTTCCAACAGTACAACACTGACCACGACATGAGACTTGCCAGTTCGGAACGAACGAGGTTGTAGTAGTAATGGAATGGGTGTGTGGCCCAAAAATTAGCAGCGGGAATTTGGGCTGCTTAACGGCCCAATGTCCTCATCAGGCAACTTCACTTGTTTTGTCTTCCTCTCTTCCAAGGACCTGGCCCATCGTATCCAAATGCAAATGCTTGTAATTGCTAAGGAAGAAAATTATTTATTATTTCTTTCTTTAAAAAAAAAAAAGAGCAGACATTTTAGACACATTTGAATTCTCAAAAATACCAAAAAACATCAACAAAAAAATGTTTAGCTGTAGAAAAAGTATATTATACTGTATACTGCATAGCAAGTTGTAGGGGAATTTGGTACATATGATATGAGACGAGATGAGATATAATAATAGGATTGTCCGGCCCCAAACATAAGAAACATGCATGAATTGATACCCACCATTTCCTTCTTCGATTACATAAATCATAAATCCATTCACACCAAACTAAATGACAAATCATTGGATAAAAAGTAAGTACTAGTTGGGATAAAACACAAACAGACACCCAGACAAGACAGAAATAGGAACACAGTTTACAACTTCCCATGTACAATTTTATAAGGGTTTATATATGATACACCGGTGGTGGAGTTTAGCAGACTACATAAGCGGGTCCTGAAGGGTGACATGTGTCCCTTAGGGACTAGATTGAAATATTTAAAACTTAAATAATTTAAAAAATAGACATGTGTCAACTCCCCAACCCGCCTGTGGAGTCCAAAATTTACACCGCCGTGTATCATATAATCACCCATTTTATAATGTGTCATCTACTAATAATCTTCTAGCTAATATGAGAAACGTAGGTTAACTTAATCCATGAATTTCGAGCATCTCAATCTGCATAAACTTCATAGGTATTTTTTTTATTTATTTATTACTAACACTTTATATATTTACCAATTATGGATACCGTTTTTCTTCTTCGACAAGGACACCAACCCACTAGCCACCACGTTTGGATCAACTTAACCTACAATTTTTATATTTTTATAATTTACTCGTAATAATAGATAGTGTGAAGCAATAGTCTAATCCTTGTTTTCTTTTTCTTCCTCTCTCTCTCTCTCTCTCTAATCAAGTGGGAATCTTTATCATCAAGTTCGGTCTTTTCTCTTTTGTGTTTAAATCAACTTACGATTAGATAAGACTGGTAGTTGGGTCATTCCAGTTTTCCTCTCTTTTGCCTTCTTTTTCTTTTCTCAACCATTACCGGTGAGCACATCCTTCTCTTCTATCTTTTCCGGGTCAATTTTTCATTCCATAATATTGCTTTTTCCGGTTGATTTCTGCCTTTTCTTTTTCCATGTCTTTGTCCACCACCTGGGACCTCGTTATTTTATATTTGCTTCGCTTAATTGGGTTTATTTGGAGAATTCCTCTATCTTATTCTTTGATGTTGATTTGATTGCTTTTACTCTTAGATCGTATTTTTCTGATTAAAATATTGTTTATCACGGTTTTGAAATTTGTATTATGATCTTTTGCTCTTCAAGTTTCGATTTTTAACTTTGTTTCTCTGCTTAATTTTATTCCTTTCCTGTAGTCTGTAGATATATGAAATTTCGCTCTCTTCTTCTTATCGTTTTGTCTAATTGCTATCAAGGATTTCAAAAGATTCCAACTCTTTGAAGTTTTTAACCCAACTTATATATATACTTCTATGGAGTATTATCTTTTGAAACATAATGAATGATTTAATTATCAGAATTTTAGTGTCTGAATGCGCGTGTTCATTGCTAGGAAGAACAGTTGATGGATTCTAGTACTGTAGCGTAAGTATTGAACTGCTGCATATTGAAGCTAAAATTTGAGCTCTCACTGCCTCTTACCATCTTTTGCCAATTTAGCTTGATTGTTATTGAGAATTATTTATGGTCTGCGCTCTGTGTACACGTTATTGGAAGTGAAGTTTTGGGGCCTGTTTCATTAAGCTTTTAAGTGCAAAATCAGGTTACTTAAGCTCCCTATTGCCTAATGCAGGTACTTAGATAACTACATCAATTTTGATGCGATAGCACATCTCCAACCAACATCCTCCAAATAACACATTTCCACTGTCATCCAAATTGTCGATTGATGGGGTCCGAAGGGCCAGCAGCTGCAGCAGTAACCATCCACGTGACTGGTTTTAAAAAATTTCATGGAGTTTCAGAGAATCCAACTGAAACTATTGTTAGTAATTTAAAAGAGTATACAAATAAGAATGGTTTGCCAAAAGGTGTTATTCTCGGCAGTTGTAGTATTCTTGAGACAGCAGGACAGGGAGCACTCACTCCACTATATCAGACATTGCAATCTGCCTTAAATGGGAAGGAGTCTGAATCTTCAAGTTCTGGAAAAATTATTTGGGTTAGTTGCTCACTTTCTACTGGGTAGTAATTGCTTTTTTCCTGCATGCATGGCTGTATCTTGTTCATGTTCAGAATCCTCATGTATTAGCTCAGTTGCAACAATGAATCATCAACGATTCAAGTAGTTCCTTTTAGCTTTGCTGGAGGTTCAGGGCTACTTATTTGTTGTGATTATGTCTCACTAGTTCCCCGCCTCCCCTCTTTTCTCATAAAAATGACAAAAGTGGAAATAATTACTTAATGTTGATTATATGCCAAGCTTGATTTGACGGTGAATGGCAGTTATGGGTTTTACAATTACTCAATATGGGAAGTCTAACTCTGGTATTTTTGCCCTTCTTTCTTCCCAGCCATCTTCTTTGCACATTTTTTTGCTACCATAAGTGAGATCCAATCTAAAGCATTTTGTTTAACGATGTTACCTTAATGACTTGGGTTCAAATAAACTTATTTACTTGTATATATACGCCTCATATCTCTGCCCATTCTGACAATATTTTCTTCAGGTACATTTTGGAGTCAATAGTGGTGCAAGTAGATTTGCAATTGAGCATCAAGCTGTGAATGAAGCCACTTTTCGCTGCCCTGATGAGATGGGATGGAAACCTCAGGTAGATATATTACTTTGCCCTGTACATAGTGTCGTGTGCATGTGCAATTTGCAATGTCTCTTTCATATCAAACTTTCTTCCTTTTGTTAACCATTTTGTATTGTTTGCAGAAATTGCCTATTATTCCTGCAGATGGTGGAATTTCACGTGTACGAGAGGTAGTATGGTTGCATTTAAAGTATTTTCCTGCTTTGCTAACTAAGTTATATGCAAGTTATTCTTTCATCTCTTACCGAGGAGTTTCTTCTGTTTCCTCCGTGCAGACTACACTCCCTGTTGAGGAGATTACAAAGGCCTTAGCAAAGAAGGGTTATGAAGTGATGACTTCTGATGATGCAGGGCGGTTTGTGTGCAATTATGTTTACTACCACTCCCTTCGCTTTGCTGAACAGAATGGGACCAAATCACTCTTTGTTCATGTCCCTCTCTTCTTGACCATAGATGAGGAGACCCAAATGAAATTTGCCTCTTCCTTATTGGAGGTACTTGCTTCTCTATGTCAGTAACATATGTATCGACTCGCATCTTTATCTCCAAGAATTTATACTATTGTACTGCTATTTACCATGTATGTGAGGGTGGATGGAAGGATCGTGTTTATTGAAAGGCTTTAATAAACAAATAAGTGTATGTGAATGAAAGAATGTTTTTCAGCACATACATCTTGTGTATTTTCTTCTGTTTTTGCAAATACTTTCTATGGTGCTTGAAAAATTCTCAGAATATTCATGTTAATACGATATGTGAATAAAGTTCCAGTTTGCTTCCACTACCAGAACATTTTGCGTTTTATTCCCTAGTATTAAGTCTATATATCATTTTGCTCTTGCATCCAAGATTGTGCAACCATATATATTTCTGCTCTCGCTTAGTCACTTGTGTTTCTAGCTAAGAACTAACGTCATGCGGTGTGCCTTCTTTAAGGTTTCTGTAAATAAAGTTGAGCCATCTGTTCCTGTAGTGCAGAGACTAAAGGGTTGACTTGTAACATTTCACAGTCGATTTTGTATGCTAAAGATCAATTTCACTCACGAATTTTAACCTTCATCCTCAATATGCTCATACTGAGGTTCTTTCTAGACATCTGTCTATTGTTTTTTTGAACATTATGAAGTTGCCAGCAGCTTAATTTCATGGTGTAAATAAATGTGACAATAAAACATCTTAACCAAGGCCTGAGTTCCCCTCTTTGTTTGATTGGTTTTGTTTATTTAGTTGATTATTAATTAGAGTAATGTTGTTGAGTGCGCACATTGCATTGCTGTCCCCACCTAAAGTATTTGTAGAGAGGGGAAAAGAATGAAGCTCATGCGCCGACCTTCCACCTTTGATTGATTCAATGAAGTAGATAACAGCATACTCATTCCACCCAAAATGCCAAAATGGCATGTGGGAGGGAATTCCCCCTAAAAGATTAGTTTTGTGCTTAAGTACAACTTGATTGAATTACATATATAGAACTTTCGAATCATTGCATGATAGTTGATACAGTTTTACTTTCAGGATCTATCCTTGATGGTTGATGATACACTTTGACAGATTAATCTATATATAGTAATTGGATTTAACAAGTATCAACATAGTTTTGTGTTATCAATTGAGTTTCCTCCATCAAGCAGTAAAGTGGTGGAATACTTTGGGTGTGGACAGTTCCATAAGCATTCCAGCAAAAAGGATTTGGCATAATCTTGGCTTGGGCGGCGGGAAGCAGCTCTACCTCAGCCAGTTTTAGGTTTGAGCATGGAATTGAGTCACTGCAAGCGAAGCGCATGGGTGGACTTCTAACATCATATGTGCCCTTAATATTGGCATATGAAATGTCATTAATCATAACTGCACTTGTTTGGTTACTGCAATTTTTGGTGAGGCAATAGTATTGATCAATGATAATAGGATTACGAACAGCATCCATGCGAATGTTATCGAATTTAACATTGGACACAGAGCCTGAGCCACCTTGCCATGTCTTGATTCGAACCCCATTGTCAGAATTCTTGATGACTGAATCAGATACGCTGATGTTGGAAACACAGGCTCGTGAATTATGTATCCCAAGACTACCAATGCTGCATTAATTAAACATTTAGGAAGGAGATGTCAACCTAGGTAGGATATCACTTTCAGTATACTAAACATTTTTATAGATCATTAAACCTCACGAAACGAGTAACTATGAAAAGTAACGATTTGGTCACTTAAATTTGTAAAATTAAATATTTTAGTCACTAAACCCTTAATTTGCTTATATGGCATGTCATTGAGCATGCCACATGGCATAGACACATCATCATAATAATGATTGGGTGACCAGAATATTCAATTTAACAAGCATAAGTGTTATTTTTTATAGTTGGTTGGATGACCAAAATAGAAAGTTGTTAAAAGTTAAGTGATCATCTATGTAATTTACCCTTGATATTTAGAATCTCAAATGACATGATAGTCGGCGAAGCTAGTATTAATGACTTACCTAATTCCATGACTTGGGCCACAAGTTACGTTCTTTATATCAACATCATAGCAGCCAGCTCCAATTGATATGCAATCATCACCTAAAGAAAACAATCATCATAATCAATTAGAATTGTAATGTCATAAATTAATTGAAAGTAATCTTATATATGAAAGTGAAATGAAAATTGGTAAGATTAGGAAATCATAAGGAAGAGTTACCATTGGATATGATTGAATTATAAATCTGCACATTATTAGTGTTTTCTATGTGAATTCCATCTGTGTTGGGACTTTGAGCTGGTGCTTTGACAGTTAATGATTCTACACGAACGTCATGGCAAGCGTCGAACCGGAAATGGAACAGGGGGCTGTTTTTGACTTGAAGTCTTTGTACTGTCAAGTTAGAGCTCATGAAAAACCTTATAGCCTGCATTAAGCCATTAACAACAAAATTGATCAGTTGACAAGAAAAAAATGATAAGGAAAAAAAAAAAAGTCCCAAGCGTGTGGTTACCACTGGGCTGTCGCAGGGACCAGGCATTGTCGTTCCATTAATTCCCTGCTTAGTATAGATAGAAGATGTTAGTTATATCCTACGGAAACACCAATAAACTCAAGGCCGGACATATTGGACTATATAATTAAGTAATTAATTATATGAAGATGAGATGGAGTGAATTACTTTGTGAGGCTTGCAGGGAAGATTCCACCATTTTTCTCCCCTGCCATCTATAAGGCCACCCCCTTGCATTGTCATCCCATTGATTCTATAGAACACCAGCCATTGCTTTTTGCTGATATTTCTTGGCCAAAAATCAGGTCCATCAGGTGGCATTATGGTTCCATCGATCTTCCCAGGAATCAAGGTACAAAAATTAGTTTTAATTTCTTGTTTGAAACCATATATATATAGCTAGAATTAATGGGTTATATAGAATGTAATTATATATAGCAGAGCATTATTATATATATTATTACCTGAAACACAAGGTCAGCAGTCTTACAAGGTCCTGTAAAAATGGTAGATTGTATCATGAAGGAGTGGGCACCAGGAACAAGGAAAACCGCTGATTCATTGTGGCAAGCCGTGTCCCAGGCCAGCTTGAATGCTTGAGTGTCGTCAGTGACACCATCCCCAATAGCACCGAAATCAACTACATTGAAGACATTATTATAATTAGTAGGGGACTTTGCAACATTATAACTTGGACTTGGGGGAGCAGCTGAAGGTGCAGGAGAATCAGGGGAAGCAGAAGCTTCAGGTGCAGGAGAAGCTTCTGGTGCAGCAGAAATGTGAGATACAATGTGGAATTCTTCCTCTTGTATGTATCTATGGTATCTGCTTTCAACGTTAACGAAGAAGAAGCATGGAAAGATAAAGAAAAGCAAGAAAAAAACTTGATGGACGGGCATTTTGAGCAAGAATATGAAAGAAAGAGGGATGGAATGAAATCAAAGTATCTATTGGCTCAACTTATAGAGCAAAAAATTGAAAGCCCCACTAATCTATCCTAGGTTTGGCCAATTTACTAGGTATAGCCAACTTGCCACTTTTGACATTCAAAGAAGAATTTGTTACTTGCTTCCTTCTCACCTAGTAGTGAATAGTGATTATGGTTTATGGAGAAGAAAGGTCCCCCACGTTTTGGGAAGTTGTAAAAGAGTTTAGTTAGTTGATGATATCGGAATGTGACCACAGAGTACAGACCACTTGGGAGGAAGAAGAACAAGTTGCAAATTAAGAGAACACAACTGAAATAATCAGAGTTGCATTAATTCAGTCTCAATTTATACTAGGAAATTAGTAGGAATTCTCAGTGGGAATTGATGGTGTGGCTGCTTTAAAAAAACTAAAGGTCAACTCAATCTACACCTAGGCTAGGAGGCTAGGCTTATAATAATGACACGAAACCGACAATCACTTCCATCCCATTCCATTTCGAGAGAATGTGGAAGCCGCATTCAACCAAAATAAAGCTGATACGAGATGGGGCGCAAGCACAACTAATTTATCTTATTCACTCCCATTTGCTCCTATTTTGCTTGCTAACTTGCTCAGAAAGAAATGAAGTCAAGTTTGTTCATTGTTACACCTAAGACCCTGCTTAAAATAACAATTACTAACATGGTTATGGAAATGATTTTCTTAATCTTCTCCATTAAAATTTACACGCTGTAAAATTAATCAGGTCTCTTCTTTCTGTCTATCCTTGTGCCAATTTCATACACACAGCATTTTTCTTTATATATTTTCTTACTTAATTCTTTCAACTATTTTGAGATAGCTTCTCTAAGTGACACATGTTTTTGCCACTTCAATTTTCCATTTTGTCTGATTTAAATAATTCATCCATGACCACCTTCTATATAGGGAGTCAAATTTTAAAATATTAATGGTTCCATCTTATTGCAGTCCATATAGACTATAGTGGGTTTAATAAATTTAAACAAAAGATTAATATACTGCCCTACCTGCACCTGCTTCCATATGCATATATGCTAGCTATATACATTAGACATTTACTCCAGAATGTTCTTAAGTTGGGAGTTGAAAATAGATTACTAATTTAATGATTTAGCTAGTCTTAATTTATATAGTCTTTGACGATGATATCAGCAGGGAAATAGTATAGAAACCAGATGATTAAGAATTTAACCAGAGAAATAATTGTTAATCTATATATCTACATCTCTTAGTCAACATTAAACCTGAATCTTCCACATGTCGATGTTTGAGCTTCTTCTCTAGTAGTTACACCATTGAATTTATATATTATATATAATAACTTGCTGTTTACTTTGAATAAATTAAAACTAGTAGCAAAATCATTTAAACCAATAAATATGCATGTTTATTCAACTTGTTCAACTATATATGCTATAATATTCGTATATAATTAGGCCATGCATGCTTTAGACTATAGGGTCTAGCCATATCATCTCCTTAAGTTGAAACAGCAGAAAAATATGGGAAGCAGTTGTGCAAATTCTCCACCATGGTGGGTTCCTGTTCCTGGTCATGATTATGAATATGACTATGAGCTTGGTGAAATTCAGTCTGGGAGTGGGAAGAGGAGGCCACCTTCAATTTGCAGTGAATACTCTACAATATTAAGTGATACTAGAAGTTTGTCTCGAGGCACTATAACACCAACAGCAACTGCTGCTGCAACAATAATCTCTGTGGGATCATCTCCGGATGTTAGGCAACAAATAGAGAATGCGTCACCGGCAACGGCAAAGCATGTTGCACTAAGAATGTATGAAAGCATGAAGCAGCATGGATTGAAACAAGAGGCAGGCAAGGCATTTATGTTTAGTCGAGATCATAATGATGACGACGAGATTACTGATGATCAACACCTTGTAGGGATGGATTACTTGTTAAGGGATGGTTTTGTTACTTATCTACGTGATGTGGCCAGAATTTCTCCACCAATTCCTCAACAGGTATATATATATACCTCCCATAATTTTTCAAAATAACAAAAAATTGCTTGCTAAAATTCTTGTAATTAAGGATTGGAATTTGGAAATATCAAACAATAACCATATATATATCCTCAATCATTTGCTTTAGTTGAAACTTGAAAGGCTTTCTGTTTCTATCTCATTTTCTAAACTAGTAAACTTGCAGTTTCGATATATAGAAGAGAATATAGAGAAAGCAGGAATGTTTGACTAAAGCACTTAGTTAAGGCTGTGGAAACATTTACTTAGAAAATATCATAAGAAAAGGGAATCTTTTGTCGAGCTTGGCCGGAGCTTCTGCATTTTGTCTCTTTGGCTTCTCTTGATTTTGACACTTCATTTTTGTCACCAAGTCATCTATACAGTAGGCTATAGCTCATACATGCATACATGATAGTTTTTTCCTTCAAAAAATAATATCCTTTTTTGAAAGAAAACAAAAAAGATAGAGAAACACTCATAATAATGGAAAGTTTGATAAAGAAATAGCACAGATTCTTCTTAAGATGCATTGTCTCTTACGGCACTGATAAAGAAGAAAACAATTAAGTTGACTCGTAATCTGGGTGTGGACATCTTCTAGAAGAAAAGAGAATGAATAATTTAGTACTTGAGAATGTTAATACTCGTGTGTTAGTATTCAAGTCCAAGCAAGACTTGAGTTAATAATAAATCCCTTTCACTACAATTAACTACATTTCACATGTATATTATTGCAAATGCAGGTGGTTCGGTTTTCAGGCATAAAATACTGGAGAAAGTTTAGAATACCAGATTGTGAATATGAGACATTTGGTAACAAAGTGGTGGGTTGTTTTGTTGGGCCGCTCAAGGCTGTGTCGCAAAGCAACAACTCAACTAATTGGATTCAAATTCTGAGAGGTGTCGATGGCTACATCATGCCCGGATCATTGACCCTTCTGCTTGGACCACCAGGTACACACAGCCCCCCAACTTTGGAATGTGAAACTGGAAAACAGCAAAATTTCAAATGTTAACAATAAAATAATTCTCCCTCAAGACAATTCACTCATCAAAAATGCTACTGCAGGGAGCGGAAAGAGTACCCTTCTTGAAGTTCTAGCGGGAAGAACCAAAGTCACCCACAACTCCATCTTGGATGGAACAGTCATGTATAATGACAAGCATGCTTCAGAAGTTCATCTAAGTAGGCTTATCGCTTACGTCAGCTGCCAACTTAACAAGTATGTTCTCTTGGACCTGACAACCAAAATATGCATTTATGAGAAGAACTAATTTAAAGTGAATGATAAATTAAACTTCACCAGATTAGGACCAAAATAACTTCACTTATAGTTTTAGTTCTATTAACCTTGAATTATGCACATAACTAGCTACAAAGTACTATTAATATGGCACTTCACATGAAGAAATGAAGTTTTTCATCAGTTTTACTCAGCGTGGTAAGCAGAACCTCCCAATTCTCATGCTACAACTAACAGAAGCATGCTATAGATCCTAGCACAGATTTTAACTTCTCCTAAACACTGCAGGCACATTCCATATCTATCTGTTCGAGAGATTCTTGAGTTTGCGAGAGACTGTACCCAGGGCATTCGGCCAGAGAATTTCACTCCTCAGATGAGGAAATTCTTTGCCCATGCACTTGTAGAGGGACAAGATCCCTTTTTAGAGTATGTAATGGAAATTTTGAGCTTGAAGAAGATAGAACATAAGCTTGCAGGAGAAGATATCTCAGACATTGATCTCCAGAGACTCACAACGGCAGAATTAGCAATTGGAACATATGCCGTCATGCTCTACGATCAACCATTTTCTGGATCTGACCAAGCTGCTACATATGATCTTGTGGACACCATAAGAACCATTAGTAGGATTCAGCAGTCTTCTGCAGTCATGTCGCTAACACAACTTTCTGAGGAAGTGTTTGATCTATTTGATAGGATAATATTACTTGCAGATGGCCACATTGTGTTCCAAGGACCTCGTCAAGATGCCATTGCTTATTTTGCCAACCTTGGGTTAGTGCTTGTTCATACCATATACTGTCCTTGCAGAAAAGAAGAATGGCTGCCTAAGTCTTGCTATTAATTTAACCTTTTCCATTTCAACTACCTGATTGCTATTGCATGCTCCGCAAGTTAAAGAAACATTTTGAATGGGTTTGTGTTCAGGTACATCAAGCCATCATATGTGGATTCCAGTGAATTTCTTATTGATATAGTAGCTGGCACTAGTTGCCAGTATTTGCCACAGGGAGCAACACCTTTGACCATAGATGAGCTTGTAGAGCTTTACAGGTCTTCAGATCACTACAAAGATGTAATGAGAATTGTCAAGGAAGAAGGTGTGAAGCACACTTACTGGGTAGAAAGTGAGCCTGGGCTTGGATTGTCACTCTGTACCCCATCCAAGTATCAGTTTTCAGTTAATTCCCAACTCAAAAGAGATACAGGTAGACAAAGCTAAGTCTCCTCAGCTTTCTAACTGGTCATTAGGAAAAAAAAAGCCTTTATAAATTGTCTTATTGCAGAATTGGTGGTTGCTAAGCTGTCAAAGAAGGTAGGACACTCTGGCATTGAGAGTACAGGAAAAGTTCAAGTTGGAGATGTGGTAACAGCAATATCTATAAACCATGAAAAAATGCAGTACCTTGCCATCGGACCACCAGAAATCCAGCATGAACGGGCCTCAGATGCATATTCAATGCTTAAGCAAGTCCGACACCCCATTCGTCTCCAAGTTGAGCGCTATAAAGAAGAGGAGGTATACCGTATACATAACATCACAAATCACAATCACACTAAACCGATAGCAAGTAGCAACATAGGGGAGAAAAGAAAACATTTACTTAGATTTCACAAGCAGTTAGAAGATTGAGGGTTGATGTATATGATTTGAAGAACAGAGGAAAAAAAAAAAAAAAGGGATGTGTAATACTTTATTGTATGACTGAAAGGTTTGGTTTCAGGAAAATGAGCACCAAGTTCAATGGGAGCAGTTCCAGAGGCCCTTTGTTCAGACATGGTGGAACTCTACTAGGACTCTCATCAACAGGCAAATCAAGATCACCAAAAGCCTTCAGTTTTTAATCAAATTAAGGCTATTCCAGGTCTTTAAAATGCTACTTACGTTTTCCTGCTTTTCTAGATAGTGAACAGAATCTGGCCAACTCAAATTTAAGTTATGTTTTCTGATAATTCATAAATTTTATAGGTCATCCAACAGTTTACAAATGCACATCACTAAAAAAAAAGAGGTCAAATTTTTAGTGTCCCTCTAGAGGTTATGCTTATCTAAATAATTAATAAAAAAAATACTAACCCCTGAAGATTGCAGGTAGTTGTGCTTGGCATCTTTGCGGGATCACTTTTCTACAAGCTTGGCGGTCAATATGATCAACAGAAAATGAACTCAGTGAGGGCTCTTGGGTTTGTATCCACGATGAGTATAATGCTAATAAATCTAGTACAGCTTCCTCTCTACATGCTTCAAAGGCCAGTCTTTTACAAGCATAGAGCACAGAGATTCTTTAAAGTTTCCTCATATGTGGTTGCTCACAGTGCAGTCAATCTTCCTCAGGCCCTCACAGAAGTACTCCTCTGATTATTCAATAGTATAGAAACACCATATCTTATGCTGACAGAAACTCATATTTGCATTTATACTTGCAGGCATTAATATACACTGCCTGTATTTACTTTCTGGCTGGGCTATCACTTGCACAAGATGGAATGCCATTTTTTCAGTATGTTATTCTCTTGTTCTTAGTGGCATACTTTGGCTCATCACTATTCTTCTTCCTTAGCGCCATCTCTTCAATTCCAGAAGTTGGGAATGCCTTAGCAGGTGAGTGCCTTCTCCATTTGTTGATATAAGTTAGTCTCCAAGATTAGTAAAACATGGCCATTCAAGATGAAACATTTTAAGCTAGCAGCTCATAGTACCCCACATCATGGACGTGCATTGAAAATATCTTGTCTTATCAAGGACTCAATAGAGCAGCATCTGTAAAATAAAAATCTGTCATCCAATCAAATATAGAAAAAGGACATCAAATACATAGAGTTATATGTAAGATTCTCCCAGTTCACTAACCACTACGGCCTCGTCAACTTGTGTCCTAAGTATCAATCAGAAGCACAAAAAGTAAGGCAGACTATTAACTTTGACTGGATATAAGGACTACAATTTCTGATTTATAATGTTTTGCAGGTCTATTTGTTTCAGTCTTCCTACTCTTCAGTGGCTTTGTGATATATCCATCTAACATCCCAATTTACTGGAAATGGCTGCTCTATGGGAACCCAATTCACTGGGCTAATGTTCTATTTTGCAAACTGCAATTCAGTGAGGCCTACACAAACCCTTGCAGTAACTACCTTGGCCAGCTTCCATTTTGTGACCAGTTTCCGACAATGACAGTTGGAAAGGCTTACTTGAACTTCTATGAGCTTTCTGCACATTCTAAGAAAACCTATCTACCCTATCTCATTATTTTGGGGTGGATCATACTTACCAACTTCTTGGCATTATTGGCACTAAGGAAAATAGAATTTACAGAAATAAGCCAGTCATTGCCCTATATTAGGAAGACCACAACAATCCACAGTTATAAGAGTGATGATGCACAGAGCGAGTTTCAGTCACAAGACAGTAAAAGTGAACAGTTAAATTATTCTGGAACATCTGCGTATTGTGGACAGCAAAATTCACTCTCAGAACAGGGCGAGATAGAGGAGAATGGCAGTTTTGATAAATGGATTGAGGAATTCCATACTGACTTTGAAAGGAATGGACTCGGCATTCCAGTGGAGCATGTGACTCTCCTATTTGAAGATCTTTCATTCACAAGGTCTATTCTAGTCTAAATCTCATCTCATCTTCTAGTTCTTATCTTGCTGCAACCTCGACCATGTTTGAATCTGTAGGTTTCCAAATAGCATTCAATTTAATAGATAAGATGATAAATTAGCAATCCTCTTTGGAGAGAAGAAAGCTAGAATTCGTGTGTTTACTCCAATTGCTAACACCCTATTATTCATGTATCAGGTCTGACAAAGGAGAAATGGATAGTATGCCAGTTTTCAGTAGAATCACAGGGTATGCAAGCCCAAAGAGCATGCTAGTCATATTAGGTGGTTCAAAAACAAGTAAGGCCACACTGCTAGAGTGCCTAGCTGGAAGGATGCCTCCAATTGGCAGAGTCAGCGGTTATCTCCAGGCAAACAGTTTTAAGACAGGTACTAACTTTTCAAGATTTATAGGCTATGTTGAGAAGCTCGATGCCCACCAACCTTACCTCTCTGTTCGTGAATCGCTTCAATTCAGTGCTGCACTCCGTTTAAGAGAAGATATTAGCCCCATGAGCCGTAACATCCATGTTGAGTTGGTCCTCAACCAACTCGGTTTACTTCCCTATGCCAACCAACTAATTGGCTCGCTTCGTGATGCCACCGGAGAGACATTCATAATAGCCAAAAAGATGACAATCGCAGTTGAATTGGCTGCAAACCCAAGTATACTTCTTCTTGAAGAACCAATATATGGCCTTGACACAATAGGAGCTTCAACAATACTTGGGGTTCTGTCTCGACTGTCAAATACAGGTCGAGTCATTATTGCCTCTCTGTCACACCCTAATGTTCGCGCATTGTCCTTCTTTCGTCTGGCTCTCCTTTTGACAAAGGAAGGACAGCAAGCATATTTTGGACCCCTGGGGACTAACTGCAGTGAACTGCTAGATTATTTTGCATCTATACCAAAGGCCCCTAATTATTCCATGCAAGACAATCCAGTTAGCTATGTCATGGGTGTGCTTGGTCAGGGAATAAAGAGGAGAGGAGATCCTTCACTAAATTTTCCAGAGATCTACCAAACTAGCTCCTTAAAAGAGAGTAATAATAATGAAATATGCAGTATAAAGAACTCAACTGAGAGGAGAACTTCAAAGTATCAATATACTAGCACTTATGCAGCTCCATATTCCCAGCAATTCATTCTAGTACTACTAAGAACACAAAGATTCTTATGGAGGAATGTGCAATATACATATGGTAGACTCACAGGTTGTGTGATGATTGGCCTTCTGATAGGTTCCCTCTACTTTCAGATAGAATACAAAGACACTTACAGTGTGACCTCACGCACATTATATATATACATGCAAGTTATACTTGTAGGAGTGATCTCAGCCAACAATGTTATTCCTCAGATTGGCACTGACAGGTTGGTATACTTCCGAGAGAGAAGGACCGGAATGTATCTTCCAATCTATTATACAATATCTTGGCTGGCAGGTGAGATTCCTTATTTTTTCATTGCAATAACTGCAGTTGTAGGGATTGGGAATGGAATGGCAGGAATTGCAACAGAATCAGCTTCACAATTCCTAATGTATTGGATAACGCTCTTCATGTTCACCCTGTGTGTGACATATTTTGGGATGATGATCACATTCCTTACACCAGCGCCAACTCTAGCTGCATTTACTGTGTCGATTGTAACATCACTTTGGGTATCTGCCTCCGGAGTGGTTGTTGTGTTGTCTGATATAAAGTTCTACAGATGGATGTACTGGACTAATCCATTCCAGTACGCAATGAATGCATTGACCTCTATTAGTTTTTACTGCAATACAAAGAATTGTGGACCAGATTGCCGATGTCCACGGTTGCCAGATGGTTCTTATGTGTGGAATAGAGTGGCAGAAGTGAGAAGCCTGAGCCATGACAGGATATACACAGACATTCTCATTTTGTCGACAATGTGCATGCTGTTTGCCAGCCTTGCCTCCATCTTCTCTGTTTTGCTAAAGCATAATTTAGCTCAAGAAAAATAGAGTGGTTGAACATAAGAAACAAATATCAAAAGCCTGAGTGGAGAAGCTGAAGATGCCAAAAGAAGTCATGAAGGTCATGGAGAAGGCACATATCAAGGTAAGAAAGTGTCAGATTCCTAGGTCCAAAAGTTTCAAAGCAAGACAGTATTTCTTAAGGATGTATTCAACTGGAGTCTAAATGATCACATTTGATGAATTGATGACACTACCCTATCTCCATAGTTGAGAGTTGAGACCTGTTACATGCTAATTATTCTTTGCTATGAATCTATCACATATAAAAGGAAAACAAAGCAAAGGAAACAGAAAGTTTTAGGTGATTGTGTTTTTAACATGCAGTAAACATGAACAGAATAACTTTGGCATTGAAAAACAAGTAAATAGTTATATCAGAGGAACTGACAAAAGCGATGAGTAGATTAATCAACAGACTTATCCCCAATCGACAAAGGGAAGTTGTGGATATCCAGCATCAGGAGGAGGCTTCAGAGATGGCGGCAGATTGCCCCAAGACATTCCCACACCACCTGTAAATTACAAGAAGATGTAGAATAAGCAGGAGGAACCGCAAAAGGCCAAAAAACAGTGATAACCATGGAAATTATAAAAAATTAATGCTGATGTTCTTGTCAGCAAACATTCTCATGCTGTTAACAAGAATGAATAAAATTGAAAAGAAAAAAACCTGGTGCAGGTGCAGATTGAGGAATTGCGGTTGGGGAATCGTTCTTGGGATGGAAGTATTTGCAGTTATCTCCGTAGTGGCAAAATCCCTTGAAGAAGAAGAGAGAGAAGGAGTCGAGTTGAAAAACTAAAGAAGCAAAGCAAAGCAAACCCAAAAGAGCGTAAAGAAGAAAGAGATGTTATACCGTCTTGACAAAGCGATTGCAGACTCCTTTGGTAAAGGGTTCTGTTAAAGTTAAACAATCACAAATTCACAATATCACATTCACGGAAGAAGAAACAAGGAAACAAATAAGGGTTGTTTGTCTCTTGTCTAAATATGAATAGAAAATTACCGATGGGGTGGGCGTTGGCGTCAGCGTTGAGGTTGAGGTTGAGGGAGTGGAACCATTGAGCTTTGGCACGGAGGTGTTGGAGACCCTGGAGATGGCGCTTCCGAGCAGCAGGAGTGTCCTGGAATTGCTTATCGCAGTAGTCGCAGTAATACTTTCCCAACGGCATTTCTCTAAGCACCCCTATTCATTTCATTTCATCCCCTTGTATGGTATATATACTTACCAGTTTCGGTTGAGCCTCTGTGGACTTGGGCTTGTATCTATACATGCGATGCCATCCAGGAGGACCCAATAACACCTGAATATAACGGATTTCCAAATCCTCCTCGTACCATCCTCTAGCATTGTCTTGTCTAGTACATAAGAATATGACAATTTTTGTTTTGTTTTGTTTTGTTTCTATTCCTTTGCTTTCCCTCAAGTATCAACGGTAGATATATAATAGTATAATTTATAAAGGAATATCAGAAAAAAGCATTCAAGTATTACAAGTCCACCATGATCATTTCATTTCCTTTTGCTTCAAGGAAATGGGGCCAAAAGAGAAAGTCGCGATATATAAATGAACAAGAAAGCTTCATTCAGCCTCAGGTTACATCATCAGCCTAAGCCTAGCCACATCTTAGTGCCTTCGATTTGACATCCAAATTCCCATTCAAGAAAACACAGGTCCCAAACAAGGCAGCAGAGCATCATAAATAAGACCTGCTGCCCTACAACACATATACATTCACTTTAAATACGGTCTTGGTCTTTTCTTCCCTCCGATTACATTACAGACAAGTAGACAACACGTCAAAGTAAATATTGGTTTCCATCTACTGTGGATGTTACAATCTATCGCCATATATAAAAATAGGTTTTCAAGTTTTGACAGTAGGATTATGTCTAAATCTGCTTTTACATAACAAGGTGGTAACGCAACACAGGCATACAACATGAATAAATTTCCATAGAGAGAAACAACACAGCTTCCATAGCATAATACACTTTTCTAGTTGGTTACATTTTGCATCAAATCACAATCCAAGAAATGGACATTGCTTTCTTGCATGCTCCGGAATCAATTTCGCCAATATCTCTACTGGAACACCTTTCAGTTCTAGGGGACATAACAACACCACCATTATTCATCATTCATATATCTCACCAAAAATCAATAAGCTTATTATCAAGTGATCAAAGCAAAATCATTCCCTACCATGAGATTTGAAGTTAAACAATGGCGGAAGGAAACGGCCATTTGGCAAGCGGGCATTTGGATCACGCAACTCATCAAAGAAGGGATGGATCAAGGCATCTAACTGCAAAAATGAGATGAATGCAGCAAAAAAAAGATATTATATAACTCAGTAACGATGATAACCTTTTAAAAGAAAAAAGGGAAAATAATTAACCTTCCTCTTCCTTGCCTGCGTATTGATAATTGATGCCAATGTATATAACCAAGGCCAAGGCCCAAGGGCACAAGGAAAGGTTGACACTTGACAGACACAGACATACTGAATTTTAAACTACCCACTAACCTAAACTTAGGGGCTTTTTTGTCAAATGTGATTGTCAACTCACTTTTTCAACAGGAAGGCACCACCATGCTTGGAGTTTACTCCAAAGGCCACACAGAAGGCAAATAGAAGGAAAGGAAAAGCACAAAGGAAAAAAGAAATAAAGCTCGGTAAATAATAGTTTAGTATTTTATATACTCACAGCAGTGCAACGGAGATTAGGAGAGTATTGGAGTAATCTTGACACCAAATCAACAGCTTCAGGAGGCATACGCCTATGGAATATCTAGAACACAAAAAAGAATTGCAATTACATTATAAGGACTGGAAATAAAGACCATCAGTACACCCTTTCTCTGAATGCTAATACCTTGTGCCATGGGTGAGCCTTAATCTGAGGAAATTTGAATTCTGTATAGTTAGGGTTCATGCACTTGATTTCCTCTCGTGTTGGCGTGCCCAAGACCTGGAATAAGGATTATAGTTAGAGAAATTTGACAATGGAAATTAAGCTATTAGGATACCAAAGAAAATATACATGCTGACAAAGCAATTAAAACCAAACTTATTAGCCAACGTACACCAACTAAATGACGCATCCAAAATTCCTGAGGCTATTGTTAAGCACTTCTAAGGATCATGATTGATACGTCACTTTTTATGACAACTTATGTATATCATGTAAAAGTTCCTCCTTCAACATCAGTAAACATCAAATATGTGTATACACACACATATCACTAACGACTAAACTAGTCAGATAACTTAAGTACCTTAATAATCTCGACAAGCTGATCGACTCCACTCTCACCAGGAAATAGTGGCTGAAATAAATAGAAGAATATGTAATACAACGTTAATTTAAGGTTAGTTAATTTAAAGCAATAATAACAATATGAAACTCTATGCAAAAGAATCTTACCTGTCCAAGTAACAGCTCAGCAAGGACACAGCCAGCAGACCAAATGTCAATGGCTGTAGTGTACTCAGTTGCTCCAAATATTAGCTCCGGTGCTCTATAGTACCTTGAGCAAATGTAGGATATGTTTGGTTCCCCTTTCACCTACAAAGAAAAAAAATGTAAAATTGTATAACTCAAGCAAGAATCAGAGCAATGATACTTTATCAAAGAAGCAAAATAATTTGAAATCAGAACGTACCAAGACTTTTGCACTTCCAAAATCACATAGTTTAACCTGATGCGTATGTGGATTTACCTGTAGGGAGCAAAAAGCAGAAAACACCTACATAAGTTACCAAATTACCAGGTACAAGATATAAAAGCTCGCATTGAAAACAAAGATAAGAGGAAGTTCATTTACTGTACAGATAAGTAGTAGCAGGGGTAATAATACAATAAATTAACTGGGAGATACGAGGATAGAAACAAATATTGAACATACCAAAAGGTTTTGAGGTTTGATGTCCCGATGACACACACCAATGCAGCGATGGATGTAAGACAGCGCTCTAAATATCTGCCACGCATCGTTATTAGCATCTCAACCAAGAGCCAGTTTAATTAACACAAAAGAAACCATATTTTGAATAACCAATAACATACCTGGTATGTATAAAGTTTCACATATATCAATGGCATCCTTTGGTTCAACTTGTTATAGTGCTTGATCACACGATGAACAGTTTCAGGTACATACTCAAGTACCAAATTAAGATATAATTCATCCTTTTCAGTTGTTGAGAAAAAGCAATGCTTCAAAGCCACAACATTTGGGTGGTCAAGAAGACGCATTGTTTGCAGCTCACGGTTCTTGTACCTCTTGTCTTGAAGAACCTTCTTTATCGCAACAGTTTCACCGGTCTCTAAGCACTTTGCCTAAATTTAAAAGAACAAAAGACCCTCCATTACTAACCTACAAATGAAGATCAGCACATTATTCATCATTTCAGACATAAACAAGAGGGTTTCCTACCTGGAAGACAACTCCAAATGATCCATGCCCAACCACACGTTCAGCCATATAACTTATCGTCTGGCATTTTAGACATATAGTGTTATATGAGAAAAAGATGACATTTGATGATATTTTGAAAGAAAATAGGGAAAGGGGATAAGAATTTCGCATTGGCTCGCTCATATCAATAGCACCTCAAGAAAGGAAAAGAATACCTGCTTGGGTTGACCATTTCTACCACCAATTGTTGTCACAATAATATGCCCAGTCTCTGTCCCATTACCATCCACAACGGTTGCTTCCATTTCCTACAAATATGGGATGATCCATGAGTGGCTACTTGAATTTGGTAGTATTAGTCAATAAAAAGTGCAGAATCAGGGCAGCTTATAATCATAAAGGGGGAAAAAGTCAAAGAAAAAGAAGAAGCATACTTTGTCATCTCTAATTTTCATGTCATTCATCTCCTCAGGCAACTTATCAACACCAGCAGCACTGGATTCTCTTAAACCAGAAGTAGGCGCCATGCCCACGGAAGCCATCTGTAGGACAAAAGGGTGTCCTAATCTTCTTACTTGTCCACCCTAACAACCAATCATTGATCTGCAATGTAAAAGGGGGAAAAGATGTTAATAAACTCAACTGAAATATCACTATTAAGGCTCCATGAATCTCCCCCATTTTCCACATTGCACAATAACAGCTCTATAAAGCAAGGTATTAAATCAAACAGACTCAAAATATACCCAAAAACAATTAAGAGAACTAAGCCCTAAGAACTATTTAGCCGTTCATGCTTCAAAGAAAG
>AWWV01009495.1:0-24862 GCA_001974805.1 Corchorus capsularis | reverse complement strand
CACATCAGCTCATCATTAAGGACCCATCAAGCAAATTCATATCAACAACAAAGAAATTTTCTTCCATTTAGAATTCTATATATGCAGAAACTTCAAAATACCTATTTAAAAAAATGAGATGGAGGCAAAATCAAAATCATATAAGGGTGCCGAAACAAAAGAAAAAATCTTTGAGCGATACCTCAAAAATTAGCCAAAAAAGGTTTTTTCCTTAAAAAAAAACCAAAATAAAGATCTAACAGGTAAAATTGAACCATGAAAAATAAAATTTGGGAATATAATAAAAAACAACAAGCTGTAGATCCAAATCTGCAGACAAACAAAAAGATCGTTCTAAAAACAGCACGATCCAAAAGTAATTTAACAAAAAAAAAAAAGATAGAAAACCCCCCATGAATTTAATATATATTAATTAAAAAACAAAAGGGAAGAGCAGCAGAGGATAATATACCTATGGATTGAACGAGGAAATTGAGAAGAAGATGAAGAAAAGAAGGAGGAGGCTGATGTTGAGGCGATGCAGAGACGGAGCGAGGTAGCGTAGAGGAGGGAGGAAGGGACGAGGAAAAGAAAAATACAAGAAAAAAACGGGTTAGAGATTTTTGGTGGTCATATATTTTCAGCTTTCCATTTTGGTTTTCCTTTTTCTGTTTTTTTAATTTTCCTGTTTTAGTGTTAATTATGTAATTATTTTATTTTATGTTGTTTTGGATGCGCTGTGACAGTCAACGAGGAAGTGGCTTTGTTTGGTTCTGTTTTGTTTTGTTTTGTTTTGTTTTTGTTGTTACTCCCATTTCTTTTTTCTTTTCTTTTCTTTTTTTTGGTACAATGTGTTACTCCAATTTTCTTTTTCTTTTAATTGTGAATTTGTGATTTTTGTGATTTGAATAAATAAATATATTATACATAAAAATAGATAAAAATAAACTAAACTAAAGAAACTAAGAAAGAAACAAAACCATTGTTGAATATTCGTTGAGTTTTGTTCAGAGAGTTGTTTGGTTTTTTGACCGTTCAAAGAGTACTCTTTCCTACCTTTTTTTCTCTCTTGTTTTCTTTTGGTGTAACAAATTCAAAAGGGTTTGCTACTTTGCTTAGCATAATAAAAATAAAAAATACTAATTAATCTTACTTAACCTAGCCAAAGCCTATTACCAATGTCAAGGTTTCCATTTTTTTTTTTCCTTTTGCGCAAATGTCAAGTATCCTCCTTCTCTTCTCTTTTCGAATTACTAATATGATGTTTATTCCATTCAATACAAAAAAATTTGGATGAATCTACCTTAAACCGTTTGTAATTTACTCGATTTGAGGATAAACCTATTGTTTGGAACTAAACGATTGTAAAATTTAACAAATTATTAAGTCTAATTTAAATTGAAAATATGTTGCAGTCACGGAATGTAAGTTTAGTTTGTAATTTATTTATTTGTGTATTGGGTAGGTAGATATGGTTTATTTATAATAGTTTCTTCGTTTGTGTTGATTTCTCATTTAGATGATTATTTAGATGTTTGACAGTTTGAACATATAAAGATTTAAATAATAAAATTATTTCAGTACACTTACTATATCACACAAGATTGAATTATGCTTTTCATTCGAAATGGATCGAATTTGTTAAAGTACGTAAAATTTTAAACTCGATCTAAAAGCATAGATTAAATTGAGCAAATTGCTAAAAGTTGATATTCTATTTATTTCAATTAAAAAGTTTAGTATCAAGTCGAGTACTTCATAAAAAGATTTAGACTGAAATTGTTGGCTTTTTCTTTTGGAATAGGTAGAAAAAGTAATATTATAGAGTTTAATACTTACTAGTACTAATTATAGATTAGATAGTTAGTAAGAAAAAATAATTTATATAATATATAGATTTGATGATTTTGGAAGTATTGGAGTATTTTTTTTTTTTTTTCTTCTCCAACTCCCCAAGGAGGTATAAGGTATTGGAGTTGAAACTTGAAAGAGAGTTCCCAAAAGTTCTACTCATAGCATAAGGAAAAAGAAAATTTTGGAAAGGGTTCCCTAGAGAAGATATTGGTTGGGCTAAAACTATGCATAAATACAAGATCCAAGTCCAATTCTAAGACCAATCAATAACAAATAATGAGTAATGAGGTGTTACATTTACGTGGGCCGTAAGCTTAAATCAGCCCAATCCATTTTACTACAAAGGGAAGGGCGAAGGAATTTTGTCATTTGATTGGCTTGCGATTTGCGCCCTTGCCCCTAACCCAAACCCAAATTTCATTCACAAAGGTTTTAATTATTTTCTTTGATTATTTTATAACCTTTAATTATTTTCTTTTATTATTTTATAATAATAATTATAAAAACTTTAACTTCTGTTGCAATTTCTTTTCTTCAATTTAATCACTTGTCAACAATATATTCATGACTCCACTCTCATGTATTTCCAGGATTAGAATTAGTAAAAAAAAAGAGAGAGAATAGATTTTAGTATAATGCAGTACATAATAATAATTGCTACTCTTATTGTATTTTATAGTTATATTTATTATATATATACAGTAGTCAGTAGATAATAATATTAATAACCATGATTCAGAAGAAAAATGTTAATCCATTATCCAAAATCCAAACTCTCTAGCACAAAAACCACAATGTAAAGCTATAATAATAAATTACTGCCAAAAAAAAGCTATAATAAATAAATAAATTACTCAATTAGTTTACCATAAACCACATTCGTATCCAACTACTACTAGCTTATTTTATCATGGAAATTGGAAATATATAATCAAAATATAAATTAATGATAATGTATTTTTTTTTAAAATATAATAAATAAATGTAATCTAAATATAGAGTAATCATATTTGAAAATAGAACAAAACAAACAATAAAATAGTAAAAGAGAAAAGTTGAGGTAAATTTTAAAATAGTGAAATGCTGGGGAAAAAAATGTTGACCTAAGTAAAAAACAGAGGAGGTGAGCACAGGGGAACCCATGAGATATAAAACTTGATTTCCAACAAAATATCAATACGCTTCTTCTTCTTCTTCTACGGTTTTCTTCCTCCATCATTTCACCATTGCCATTATCTTCTCTGCATCCTTTTCTTTCCCCACTTCTATTATTAAATATATTATTAGTCTATTTCACGGCAATTCTTATCTGATCCATTGATTGAATTCTCTCGTGGACTTTGGCGAATGCAGATGCATTTCCATCTCTTTCAACTTCATCATCTAAACCTGTAAACAAAGATCAATTCCCCCAATCTTCTCTTCTTTGGGTTCTTTCTTGATTCACTCAAATGATATCCTGAGAGTTTCTCCAGCTCAAAATTCATCTTCCTTGCATGTCAATCTCATTGCTATGTAGGTAACTGTTTCTTCTTTTATCATCAATTGATCATCTTCTTTCGATTTAATTTCCCAATTTCACTTCAGTTTTTTCTCTTTATGAACTGTCAGACCAAGGATCAATGGCTGTATGATGGAAATCTGATCATTGAGGTCTTGGAATTTATCATCGGAAAGTTGAAGGATTAGCACAGAGCAAGCTTAGACCTTTCCTTGGAGGTGATTTTTTCCATTCCAAATGTTTAGAGTTTGGATTTTTCTTCACTGATTTTGGTGTTCTAGCCAATTCAATGCTAATATCATTTTAGGATTCCTTTGATCAGGATTTATATAGCTGAATTGGGCTGCTCCTTCCGCTCAAGGGGAAACAGAGAACTGTAAGTTTTCTGGATTTGATTTATTTAGTGACTTAAAAACTCGTATAAAAGAATAAACTTTATAGTTGGCTTTTCCATTTTACTTGTTGGATAGTGAATAATACAAGAGGAGATGAAAGTGTAAATATTATGTAAATGAAAAATGAAGCAAAAAATTCTTTTATATCTCTACTCCTCTTGGAAAGATGACAATTTATCAGTCTTCCTGTTTGATTCAATCTGTCAATGATTTCAAAGATCATTACTTGGGAGGAATCATATTATTGTTACTTCCTTCTGTTTTTAATTCTTATCATGCATTCTCTGCTCTGATTATTGTAAGTGCATGTTGATGTAGCATATAGCTAATTGAGCAAAATCTATTCAGGTTGAACTATTGCCAAATGGAGAAGGAGATGGCAACTGATAATTATTTGTTGTTTATCACAGTGTGTGCTGATTGTCATACTCAACAAGCTAAACTCTCCTGGATTCAAGTTCAGCGTTTGAGTAATCCTCAATGGCTGACCGGAATAGAAATGTCAAGCCAACAAATGGGAAGCCACCAGTGGCTGCCAACCCATATGCCATCAATCTTGATAACTTCAGTAAGCGGTTGAAAATTTTTTATTCACATTGGAATAAAAACAATACTGCTCTATGGGGTGCCTCTTGTGCTCTTGCCATAGCGACCCCGCCTGTTTCAGAGGATTTGAGATATCTAAAATCCTCAGCACTAAATATCTGGTTGCTTGGCTATGAATTCCCTGAAACCATTATGGTTTTCTTGAAGAAACAGATCCATCTCCTATGTAGCCAGAAAAAGGCATCTTTACTTGATGTTGTGAAGAAGTCTGCCAGAGAAGCTGTTGGTGTTGAAGTTGTTATTCATGTCAAGGCAAAAGGTGATGATGGAACTGGTCTAATGGATAGCATTTTTCGAGCTATCAGTTCTCAGACAAACTCTGGTGATCATGATGTACCTGTTGTTGGTTACATATCAAGAGAGACACCTGAGGGAAAGCTTCTGGAGACATGGGATGAAAAACTAAAGAAAGCAAACTTTGAACTTAGTGATGTAACAAATGGGTTCTCAGACTTGTTTGCTGTAAAAGATGAAACTGAGCTAACAAATGTGAAAAAGGCTGCATTCCTTACTTCATCTGTAATGAGGCAATTTGTGGTGCCCAAACTTGAGAAGGTTATTGATGAGGAGAGGAAGGTTTCGCACTCCGCACTGATGGACGACACTGAGAAGACTATATTAGAACCAGCACGAATTAAGGTTAAGTTGAAGGCAGAGAATATTGATATTTGTTACCCTCCTATTTTTCAGAGTGGAGGAGAGTTTGATCTAAAACCAAGTGCTTCAAGCAATGATGAGAACCTTTACTATGACTCTACCAGTGTAATTATATGTGCACTTGGGTCTCGATACAACAGCTATTGCTCAAATATTGCTCGAACTTTTCTAATTGATGCTAATGCCACACAAAGCAAGGCTTATGAGGTCCTCCTTAAGGCTCAAGAAGCAGCTATCGGTGCTTTGAAATCTGGGAACAGGGTGAACTCTGTTTATCAAGCAGCAGTTGCTGTTGTTGAAAAGGATGCTCCTGAATTAGCTGCAAACTTGACCAAAACTGCAGGAACTGGAATAGGACTTGAGTTTCGTGAGTCAGGGCTTAGCCTTAATGCCAAGAATGATAGGACTTTAAAAACAGGGATGGTGTTCAATGTGTCTCTTGGTTTTCAGAACTTGCATACAGATACAAAAAACCCCAAGACTCAGAAATACTCAGTGTTGCTTGCAGATACCGTCATTGTGGGTGAGAAGGTACCGGGTATCTTAACTTCCAAAAGTTCCAAGGCTGTCAAAGATGTGGCATACTCATTCAATGAAGATGATGAAGAAGAAGAGAAGTTGAAGGTTAAAGCTGTTGATAATGGTAACGAGGCCTTATTCTCCAAGACAACACTCAGGTCAGACCACCATGAAATGTCTAAAGAGGAGCTACGAAGGCAGCATCAGGCTGAACTTGCCCGCCAGAAGAATGAAGAAACTGCAAGGAGACTTGCTGGTGGGGGTAGTATGGGATCAGATCATCGTGGGGCAGTGAAGACTGTTGGTGATTTGATTGCGTATAAAAATGTTAATGATCTTCCCCCTCCTAGGGATTTGATGATTCAGGTTGACCAGAAGAATGAAGCTATCCTCTTGCCAATTTATGGAAGCATGGTCCCTTTTCATGTGGCTACAGTGAAGAGTGTGTCCAGCCAACAGGACAGCAATCGTACTAGTTACATCAGGATAATCTTTAATGTACCTGGCACCCCTTTCAGTCCACACGATGCAAATTCTCTCAAGTTTCAAGGATCAATATACTTGAAAGAGGTTTCATTCCGCTCCAAGGACTCAAGGCATATCATTGAAGTAGTTCAGCAGATTAAAACACTTCGTCGGCAAGTTAATTCTAGGGAGTCTGAAAGGGCTGAGAGGGCAACCTTAGTTACTCAAGAGAGGTTGCAGCTTGCATCTTCCAAGTTCAAACCAATTAAGGTGCTCGATCTATGGATTCGTCCTCCTTTTGGTGGTCGTGGTAGAAAGCTGACGGGTTCGCTAGAAGCTCACACCAATGGATTTAGGTATTCTACGTCAAGGCCTGATGAACGTGTTGATGTTTTGTTTGGAAACATCAAGCATGCCTTTTTCCAGCCAGCAGAGCGGGAAATGATCACACTTGTGCACTTTCATTTGCATAATCACATCATGGTTGGTAATAAGAAAACCAAGGATGTGCAGTTTTATGTTGAGGTGATGGATGTGGTTCAGACATTGGGAGGTGGAAAGAGATCTGCCTATGACCCTGATGAGATTGAGGAAGAGCAACGTGAGCGGGACCGAAAGAACAAAATTAATATGGACTTCCAGAACTTTGTGAACCGGGTTAATGATTTGTGGGGTCAGCCCCAATTCAAAGCACTTGACCTGGAATTTGATCAGCCAATGAGAGAGCTTGGCTTCCATGGGGTTCCCCACAAAGCCTCTGCTTTCATAGTGCCAACATCAAACTGTCTGGTTGAGCTAATAGAGACGCCTTTTGTGGTAATCTCGTTGAATGAGATTGAGATAGTTAACTTGGAAAGAGTTGGTCTTGGGCAGAAAAATTTTGATATGACTATTGTGTTCAAGGATTTCAAGCGGGATGTGCTTCGGATTGACTCAATTCCTTCTACATCTTTAGATGGCATCAAGGAGTGGCTTAATACAACTGACCTCAAGTATTATGAGAGCAGACTAAATTTGAACTGGCGCCCTATACTGAAAACTATTACTGATGATCCAGAAAAGTTCATTGAAGATGGTGGGTGGGAATTCTTAAACATGGAAGTGAGTGATTCAGAGTCGGAGCACTCGGAAGAGTCTGACCAAGGTTATGTGCCTTCAGATGTACAGTCTGACTCAGTATCAGAGGATGAAGATGATGACAGTGAGTCATTGGTTGAATCTGAAGATGATGAAGATGAAGACTCGGATGAGGACTCAGAGGAAGATGAAGGAAAGACATGGGAAGAGTTGGAGAGGGAAGCAAGCTATGCAGACAGAGAGAAAGGACATGATTCAGACAGTGAGGAAGAAAGGAAGAGGAGAAAGATGAAGGCTTTGGGTAAGGGTCGGGTACCTGATAAGAGAAATCCTGGTGGCAGCCTTCCAAAGAGGCCGAAAATGAGGTGAGGTGCAGATGCTTTAAGAAGCATGAGGCAGTATAAGCAACAGCAACCTAGCAAAAGATGGTAATCATAATAAATAACTAGTAGTTGCTTTTAAGGTTTCAGTTGTAAGATATGGTTAATCAAGGTTTTGGTCGTTACTTTCTATCTTAATCTTTTGCATGTGTGTTGAACCAACTTGTTATGAACTCTTTACTTGTAAAATATTAGTTGAGATTAAAATTATGGAGGTTTTAGATGTAATCTTGTTCTGCTTTTCATTTTATCATAATTTTAATGTAATTTTGTTGCAGTGATATTGAAATATCAATTCTCCCTTTAAAGAAATGCTAGAAAGAACAGCCAATTCAACAGGTTCCAACAATATTCAAATGAAATTGGATTTTATGGGAGAGATTGATTGATGATGGCCAATAAAGACGAGGAAAATGAAATTGAATTGATAAACAACACAAACAAAAACATGAAACATGTAATTATATTGATCAGGCAATGAAGATTGAAGAGCAAATTAAGTGAGACACAATCATCTTTCTTTTTTCTTTTGGTCAATATATTTATTATTAAAAAAATAAACATCTCATCATCATCAACTAACAACAGCATATGCAATGCATTGAATATTTGAATTGATCATGAATCATGACCTCACCTACATTTGCTTTCTCAACCTACCTTCTTTCTCTACCTTTACCTTCCTATTGCTAATTTTGTACATACCAAAATTGCAATCTTCATTACCATTGTAATTAATAAAGCCACTTGTATTAAATTATCAAATTCATTTTGCATATTTGATAAAGGTAGAGGACAAATTAAGCTGACAACCATGCTTTTTCCTATTCTTATCTTCAATTTAAGGATAAATCAAAAACATTGTAGTAGTGTAGTATATTGGATTTAAAACCCAATTTTTATTTCACCTAACTCAACTAAACTAGTTTTGTTCTGATTTTTAACTAAGATGCAAGTAAGTATAGCTTATTCTAAATTTTAACTTGTTTATTATTTAGGAGTGTAATTGGTAGTGGTGAGGACAAAAATGGGAATTAATTTCAAGGGGCAAAGCCAAAGACAGAGACCCAAAGCAAAGCGCGAGCGAGCCCATGCGATGCCCATAAGGCCATAAGGCATAAACCATAAGAAAGAAGAGATTTCGCTCCTAAGCTAAATCCCAACGGGCAGAGACATTTTTATTTCATTTCAGTAGTAAATAAAAAAATAGGTGAAACAAAGTTAAAGCGGATCGGATCATCTCTTCCACCAACCATTTCCATTAATCAGTAGTTGTTTGGTGTTTGGTGAGCCTACTCGTCTTCTACTCTTCTTCTCCATTCCAAGCTAAGCAATCATCTTTTCTCAATTCTAATCTATTTATTTATTGCTAATTCTTATAATACTCCTCAGTCTCACATAGCAGAATTTTGATCAATTATGGCTCGCAAGAAGATCAGAGAATACGATTCCAAGAGACTTCTCAAACAGCACCTCAAACGCCTCGCCAATATCGATCTCCAGATCTCCTCTGCTCAGGTTTCCCCTTTGCGGACTTTCCTATGTCATTTTCCACTTCCTTTCTCCCAAGTTTTTTTTTTTTTTGGTATTCAATTTCCGGAAATTAAATCAGATTTCGAAACGCTCTCTTCTCTGCTTTAGGTGACACAATCTACTGATTTCACTGACTTAACAAACAAAGAGCCATGGCTTTCCTCCACCCGATTGGTCGTCAAGCCAGATATGTTGTTTGGGAAACGTGGGAAGAGTGGCTTGGTTGCTCTCAATTTAGATCTTGCTCAAGTTGCTGAATTCGTTAAAGCACGCCTTGGAGTTGAGGTAATCTTGCCTTTACAATCTTTTTTCATTACACATGGCATGCATGAATTGAGAAATTACTGAATCCTTCCTTCTTAGGTCGAGATGGGTGGTTGCAAGGCTCCCATAACCACCTTCATTGTCGAACCTTTTGTTCCTCACGACCAAGAGTATTATCTTTCGATAGTCTCTGAAAGGCTTGGTTCTACCATTAGCTTTTCAGAATGTGGAGGGATTGAAATTGAAGAGAATTGGGATAAGGTATATAATATTCTCCATCTTTATTCTTCCCCAACTTTACTCTACTTTTTCTTTCCTCCATTTGTCTTTGTTTAATGTATTGTCACTTAGAAAAGTTGCATGCATTTGATCCGTGATCTGCAGGTTAAAACCATTTTCCTCCCAACCGAGAAGCAAATGACCCTGGAGGCATGTGCACCTTTGATAGCTACACTCCCTTTGGAAGTGAGTTTCGTTACTATTTTCCAGTTTTATTTATGTCCTAATAACTTTCAATGGCATCTCTTTGGAGCTTATTCTCATATCTTTTTAGATGATTCATTTTACAATGTATTACTGTTGATCTAGCTATTGCTCATTCCATTTACACATCATGCAGGTTCGAGGGAAGATTGGTGACTTCATCATGGGTGTCTTTTCTGTCTTTCAAGGTATGATTTCAGATTTTCTGGGCTCTTCCTTTCATTAATGGAACAAAAAATATTACTCGAGTGAAAAATATGCAGAAATCCACATGGTTTAAAGACTAAAGTATTATTCAAAATGCCAGAACTTTTAAGTTTTAAGGGATCATACAGATACTAAATAACAGTCAATATGACATTTTAATATCTGCTTCACTTCTATAGAAGATGAGAAGTTTCTCTTTTTACAGTATTCTTTGCTCTTGTCAAGTATACATAAGTTACATCATTGCATTGGTCTAAAACTGCTGCTATGCATTAGTACCTATTCCAATCTTTTATGTTGAATGCAGATCTTGACTTTAGCTTTCTGGAAATGAATCCATTTACGCTGGTTAATGGAGAACCATACCCACTGGATATGAGGGGAGAGCTGGATGACACTGCAGCATTCAAGAACTTCAAGAAGTAAGTTTCTTTTCAGGGCAAGATTAGCAATTTTATCTCATTTGCATAAGTTTCTTACGAAGAGTGTATTCAAATCAATACAATTTTGTGCATTCAGGTGGGGTGACATAGAGTTTCCTCTGCCTTTTGGAAGAGTCCTGAGCCCTACAGAAAGCTTCATTCATTCATTGGATGAAAAGGTATCTCCATGCTTGTTATAGTTCATCTTTCAGTGTAGAATTGGACCTTGCATTGTTGAAGGACATTTTTTAATCACAATCTTGACTTAAACATTGCAGACAAGTGCATCTTTGAAATTCACAGTTTTGAATCCAAAAGGGCGTATCTGGACCATGGTTGCTGGAGGTGGTGCTAGTGTCATATATGCTGATACTGTGAGTGATATAATGGATTTGTGTTTTACATTTTACTTTCAGTTGACCTTATCCTTGCTTCAAGTTTGTCCACAAAAGTGATTTTAATATGAATAATACCCTATTACCCTGGCTTGATATAATTTGATGCTATTCTAAGGTCTTTTAACCCTGTTTATTTAACCAGGTGGGAGATTTAGGTTATGCATCAGAACTGGGGAACTATGCAGAGTATAGTGGCGCTCCAAATGAGGAGGAGGTTTTGCAATATGCAAGAGTTGTTATTGATGTAAGTAACTGTGACTGGTTTAAGCTTTGTTATAGAAATTAAGCAATTTCATTAAATAATAGCTACTCTGGAACAATTTACCGACTTAGCATGCTGCAGTGTGCAACTGCAAATCCTGATGGACGTAAGAGAGCCCTTCTTATTGGAGGTGGCATTGCTAATTTCACTGACGTTGCTGCTACTTTCAATGGAATTATTCGAGCATTGAGAGAGAAGGTATAATTCAGCTGATGTTGATCAACTTATTGTCCAACAATTGAAATTTTATATTCTGATCCTGTCCTCCACTCAGGAAGCCAAGTTAAAAGCATCAAGAATGCACATCTATGTTCGAAGAGGTGGTCCGAACTATCAGACTGGTTTGGCAAGGATGCGTGTTCTCGGAGAGGAACTGGGAGTACCACTTGAGGTATGATATCACAGTCTGCTCTTGCAAAATGCTTTATATTATTCGATATCTTTTAAGCAATGTACTCATGCAGTCTTTGTTGAAGTAGTAGTCTTACCACTTGACTATGTTGCTCCTTTTGGTTACAGGTTTACGGGCCTGAGGCCACGATGACTGGCATATGCAAGGAGGCTATAGATTGCATTATGTCTAAAGCATAAATATTCTAGACATTTTCCTCCTAGGTCAAGCGGTGCTGCCGGTACAATTTGGCATTCTTCCTTGAAGGCATAAGCTGGATGGAATTGTTGTAGACTTTGAAGTACAGAGTTGCTCATCCTTTCTTCATTTTTCATTCTTATTGTTGAAAAATTTTGAAAGCATTTTGTGCAATAAACAACAAACATGGTTGTAGTGTTATATGAAGCTTAGACTTTTTCTCATTTTCTGCTTGTTGGTACTCTGCTCTTTAGTGTGGAAGGCCTGAATGTCAGAGAGAAGTGTTTATAATGGTTGTGCTTCTGATCATATATTGTTTAGGGGTTGTTTCTTGATTCCCGGTTTACACACTGAATTAAAAAGAAAAATTGCAATCTTAAGTTGATCATATTGTTCTTTTTCTTTTCAATTTGTTAAAGATGATCCATGTTTATGCGTTTCGGCTGCCTGCCCCATGGGCTTTTGAATGAAGATTGTCTTGATACTCTGTTGGGCCTGCTTTGCCTTGGCCTTCATTCTCTGTTTTAAATTTGGGTTGTTGTTTCTTGATTCCCGGTTTACACTCACTGTGAATTTACAACCGAAATAGGGACAAAATAAAAAGAGATAGAAGAGATGACTCATACGGCCAACTCGTAACTCGTAAGAAGACTGTTTCCAGGAACTCTGGCATAGCTGCAGCTCTCATTAGGTAGGATAAGCATTTTCCATGATTGTTGTTTCATGTTTGTTCGTTTCCCTTTTTCCAATTACTGTTGAATCAATTGAAGACACATACATTACTAGCTATGGCTATGGCTGAAATTCAAAACCTAAAATGGTCCTAAAATGGTCCCGGCGGGGCTCGAACCCGCGACCTTCGGCTCATAAGACCAACGCTCTAACCAACTGAGCTACGGGACCAATGATGCAGAAAAAAATAAAAAAATTCATTTTTCTTAGATAGCTGATAGATTTCTTGCAACCTACATGATTAACAACTGTATGTGCATTTGTACAAATGGCTGCTTTACCAAGTAGTGATCAATCATAATTTTCAGAACTACATATTCATATATGTTCCTGAGGGGCTGTCTGTGATGCATCTGTCCTGGTAGACCATCAGAGTAGGAACACCCAGGATCCAGCTGCTTGATAGGCTTCCAACCCAAGTGATTGATCAAGCAAAAGCTGGAACTGAAGCAAAATGCCCTCTTAACACTTTCATGTGCAGATACCCTTGAAGACAATTTTGTGCTCTTTTAATGCAACTCACCTACAAGATCCTTCATTGGATCCTGAATTTGCTAGGCAACTCAGGAAAATGTGCCCCACACCCACTTGATGTTCTTACACTGTGTACATAATAAGTATACCATACAGTTTTCAAGAACCACCGTGGCTTGTTAACAATCATTACTCTTCTAACTGCAAAAGTAGTATCAAGGCATGGTAAAGCTTGGGCCAACAAGTTTGCTTCAACCATGGTTAATTAAGTTGGGTTATATACAAGTGCTCATAATCAGGAACAAGTGCAGGGTTGTGAACTAATTGCTTATTTAGGTGGATTAATAGGGAGCTTCTTTTATGCTTTCTGCTTCTGCTACTGTTTCTGTCCAGTGCAAATTTGCCGAGTCATCTTTATTCTTTCAAAGTGTAAATTTGTAGTATTAGTCTTTGATCATATGATTTGGAAAATCTAGAACAAGTAGGAGAAAAACTCTATATAGTGTGATAGGCACATATATTTGTTGAAAATGTTTTATCACTTTGAGATTCAGGTTCAACATTTTAACATCCCTATATTGAATTGAATGTATCAAGTCAGAAGAAAGAAAAAGGTGCGTGATGGACAAGCAACATGGGGAGAAATAAGAAAAAGAGAAAATGAGATGAGATAAATGTTCATGCTAATAAACATTTATAGCATCTTTCATATGTAGTGTCAGAATTAAAGACTTGGTAGGTATGAAGTTGAAAATTGTATGCAGGCTGGACTCAGGCGTACGTGTCCTACAAATTTTACTACTAGACCTCCAACTCTTGTAAAATTTTTAAACAAGTTGTTCAACAATAAGCAAAATCTGTCATTTTTACTAATTAATTATCTGTTTAATAGAGTAGTAAAAAGCATTCTGATACTAATCACTGGCCATTAGTTATAAAAATTGGCTTGCAATTTCATATCATCATTTTTAAAGTGCAGATCACATATCCTGCTGTTGTGATATTTGATAAGATGATTTAAAAGGAAATGGTCAAAGCTTTCAGTTTGGGTAATTTTCATCAGAGAGTAACTCATATCAACCACCCTATTGAATGGACATATATGATCAAAAGTAAAATGGATGCGTGGAAGCTTTCCTATAGCTAGCCTCTTTGAGTTGGCTGAAGCAACCTACACAATTTGTAATGAACCAGCTCACACTCAAAGTACTGTAAGAGGAAAATTGGTCAGAAGCGCAGTTGCATGAGTAAAATAAAGAGAAGGGCGGGAAATTTATTTACAGAAAAGAAAAGAAACATATATGACAGTGTTTCAGAATCCAGATTTAAAGGCTTAGCAGGCCTAATAATGTCCCGTTAGGTAAAGACACAATAAATTTCAACAACACCACCATAAATTTACCATAAATGCTCCAATCCAAGGGTCAAGGGTGTGTGTGGATTGGTCATGACTTTGATCAGAATTCACAACGATCGATTGGTTAAAAGACAGCAATATGATGCCCCAACAATTCAGCAAGCATATATATATATGCTCCAATTCTATAACTTGGAGGGCCTTGCCGTTGTTGTATTGACCAATTGCATGGCTTTCCCATATAATAAGTACACTAGTGGCATCTTAATTTGGATTCTACTACTAGCTAATTATAGCTTAACGAACCTTTAGAGAATAATTAGCAGTAGAACAACATAAATAAATAAAAAAGATTCAAACTTGATAGTATATAGAATTCTACTACTGTTGTGTCATGTGGGGTTATTTAAGTTAGAATTGGAACTTAGGTAAAAACTGGCAATATTAACTTAAATGCCTTAGCTGTACCATTCAGTGACCACCACCACATATAATTTTCCATAAAAGTCTTACCTCTAATTTATTGCAGAGAGTAAGAAATATTGATATAGGCTCCAACTCAAAACTTTTTGCACTATATAAACAAGGGCAGAGAGATTCCTCATCACACACATCACCTAGCTAGTAATATAGCAAATATATAGAAATACAAAGAGTACTGACTGAGAGAGTGAAGTGGGGTTTCATGAGAATGGTGAAGATCAGAGTTGCAAAGATGGTGTTGATGTTTATGATAGTGGTGGTGGCGGTGGCCTGCTCAAGTGCTCAAGGAAGAAATCTCAAGGATCAGGGCGAACAAGTTAAGCAGCCTCAGAACTTCGTAGGAGGGTTTGGGACAAGTGGAGGATTCGTTCCGACCCCTGGGGGAGGTGTTCGCTATGACCCTGGGCCAACCGTGTTTTGTGCCTTCCCTGGACCCACTGGCGGATGTCTTCGTGTCGAGCCTATTATTCCCGGTGGAATCGTTGGCACTGGTGGCACTGGCACTGGCACAGGCACACCACCATAATATAATAATAATATCTGTCATCTGCTTCAGCTGGCTTTCAACTTGTTGAGGGCGCTATATATGAGTCATGATCAGTTTAAGTACTACTTTTAATTTCGTCTATGGTTCTATGTTATTGTTAGTGTTGGTGTCTAATATTATTATTAGTAGTATTTCTTTCTACTAGTATATGGGTTTAGGGCGGTTGCTTATGTTATGTGTGTGTCTTGTCGTCTCGAGTCGTTCGTTCCTTGCATGTTTTGTAAATGCAAATGGTTTGCTTTGAGTTAATTTGCTCTACAAAAACATCAAGGTAATGCTAGAATGTAAATAACTCCTCCAGCCTCCATCTATCTACACCATCACTTTGTTTTATCTTCTATATATTGTGCTTAATACTACTACAACTATTGCTCTATCTCTCGCTCTTTCTATTACTAATCAAGTACAAGTACTATCAGTTGAGAATGAGGAATCTATAACCCAAACTTGTCTCACCTTATAAACAACAAGCTAATTATTTATTAATCTAACAACCGAAAAGAATGGTTGGAATTGGAAACAAGCTTAACATGAAAATTGAAATGAAACAAAGATTGGGTTGACCTCTGTTTCTGGTTCATATAATTAAGGACATATATATACCTCTCTCAGATTTCTATTTACAATAGTTCCTTTGCTTCATTTAAATTAAATTTTTAAGCTTTACACATCATTTATTTGAAATGAAAATGACATTCATTCTTGGTGATTGTTTTAACCGAAATATTTCAAATTATATAAACTCAAATCCTTTTACAACTCTATTTCTTCATAACAAAAAAAAGATGTCTTCCCCCCTCCCCAGTGGCCAGTCCCCCCTTAATGGAAAATTCTTTTATGAAGTAAAAGAAACACAGCTATAGTAGTTACTAACCACGGATCCAATACGACGGCGTATCGTTTTCTCTTTTAGCATGTATTTTTTGATGGATTTTTTAAATTTATTTTATTTAACCGAAGCCCAATCCAATTACAAAGACAGTCAGCGACCCTTTGGTTTTTTCACTCTGAATTTCCTGCCCTGCGAAAATCAAAAATCATAACTTTTCTGTCATTTCTGCTGTGTGCGAGAAACCGGTAAAATTAAAAAAGGTAAAAACTTTCTCACTTCCCTCCCTCTCCTCAATCTTTAATCGCACTCTCATTTTCCCTCTTTTAATTCTTCATTTCTTCCGGGGATCTATTCTTCATATACCCAATCTCTGGTTTTTTGTATTTCTTCTCTACTGTGGACGGAGTAATCAAACTGTTGTTGTTGCTGCAATTTTGCTTGCATTAGTTGCTTCTCTTCTCACTGATTTCATTTTTTCCTTTCTTGTGTTTGACCAAATTTTGGGTGTATCTTTACTTGCATTTCCATTTTCTACCTCATGTAACTTAAAGCCTAAACTTTTAACAATGTTGATCAAATATAGTTTCCAGTTAAATTTTGAGATAGATAAAACGATTAACTTCCTAATGGAAGTGATATGATGCTGCTAGTGCTTGTGAAGTATGCATTCCGTTTCATCAAAATTTACAATATTTTAGCGTTTTATCCAGAGTGCTAAATCCATTGTTCTGCATTCTAACCTATACCATGATGCAAACTAGTATTATTACTGCAAAATTTTCTAACTAAATATAACTTCAGATTGGTTTGAAATCGAACCATGCATGTGGGTCTTTTCATTGGAAGTGATCACAAGCTCGAAAGATGAATAGATAGGTTGTTGCTACCTAAATGATGCTGTTTTAGTGATCACAACATGATTTTGTCATGTTAAAGGTGATTTCTTAATTGCACGTCATGAATTAGAAAAGAATTTACTCTTTAGCATGAAACTTGCTGTTATATCACATAGCATAGCTTGGGTCATACTTTGAGCATAAATTTGTTTTGTTGGCACTTGGCAGGATTTTCATATTTCCTTCGTTCGATCACATTCAGTGAGGATATGGATGATAGTTGTGCTGTCTGTGCTGACACACTTGAGTGGGTTGCATATGGATCATGTGGCCATCGCGAAGTCTGCTCCACTTGTGTCATTCGTCTCCGATTCATCTGTGATGACTGCCACTGCTGCATCTGCAAGTCTGAATTGAAAACAATCTTTATAACCAAAGTGAGTCATTATTGTCTGTTCTTGAGACTCATTTAGTGATTTAGTTTTGGTTTAGTCAGTTTGTCCATCCAAATATCTGTTTAGAGGTGTTCCCTCATTGTGTTGGAACTAATTGTGAACTTTTAGGTGCTCCTGCCCATAATTGGCAACTTTTCTGAGGCTTCTGCTACTACCTACTGATATTGAATATGTTTATGCTGCATGCTGGATTATGGAATAACAGATGTTTAAGTTTATTTTAATTTTTTAATGGTGTTTTCCAGGCTTTGGGGGATTATACAAAGGTGATAAATGACTTCGCAGCTTTTGCAGCTGATCCAGTTGAGGGCCAAGTCGGGCCCTACTGGTATCATGAAGGCACACAAGCATATTTTGATGATTTGGATCACTACAAGATGATAAAAGCCATGTGCAGGTTATCCTGTACTGTTTGCGACAAGAAGTATGAAGAACAAAATGCTGGGTTAAAGAAGAGAGCAGAGTTTAAGAACATTGAGCAGCTTAAGAAACACTTGTTTAACAGGCATAGATTGCTTATGTGCAGTCTGTGTTTGGAAGGTAGGAAGGTGAGATACAGTTGTGCATCATGTTGGGTGATGAAATAGAATGGATGTGATTTCTTGCATAGGAATCAGAAACTATGCTAGAAGAATGTTGTCAAGTGGCTTTCAATATTACCTTTTCAATTCTAATTGATAACCTACTAGACGCATGTGTGGGGGTAGAGATTAATTGAGTTTAGTCTCTAAAGTTCTTCCATTTTTGGTGATTGCTGATCTTTGTTTTTCAGCGTCTCTTTTCCCCTTGCCAGAAATTTATATACCCCCAGTTTGCTTAAATTTATACATCTTTCTGGCGGCATGAACATTGGTGGGTGCACATTGATGTATTTGACATTATCTTCAATTTTGCACCAGGTCTTTATGTGTGAGCAAAAGTTATATACTAGAGCGCAACTAGATCAGCATATGAAGACAGGTGACTCAGAGGTTGATGGCAGCGAATCTGAAAGAGGAGGATTTATGGGCCATCCTATGTGCGAATTCTGTCAAAATCCGTTCTATGGGGAGAATGAGCTCTACTTGCATATGTCTACTGAACATTATACTTGCCACATATGCCAAAGGCAAGTCATACTATTTTAATGCAATTATAGTTCAGAGAATGCGATTTTCAGGTACTTGAATTCTTCTATACTTACAATTTGTATGGCTCAATGCAGGCGGCATCCAGGACAATATGAATACTATAGAAATTATGATGAGATGGAGGTTAGTATTGATTATCTGTTTTCCCTTACCTGTTGTAGTTGTATATTTTGATTCTCAACAGCATTAGAAACTTTTCCACAGATTCATTTTCGTCAAGAGCATCATCTATGCGAGGATGAGGCTTGCCTTGCCAAAAAGTTTATTGTTTTTGCGACTGAATCTGAACTGAAGGTGACAGCATTTAGTAATTGTTATGTTTCTGTAGATTTTCTTATTTTAATTACAATTCTTATCTTTTAAAAGAAAAAAATTATTCTGTAGAGGCACAATGCCATTGAACATGGTGGGAGGATGTCTCGTTCCAAGCGTAATGCTGCACTGCAGGTGGGTCTGGAATCCTTTGAATTTTTCATTGATGCTAATTTGGGTCCTTCAATTCCTTAGTTAAGTTATTATAATTATTATGGTCTGCTGCAATTTAGACAATCAATTGCCATATTCTGCTGTGACATTTTCTTGCTCACTTCTCCTCTTCCACTCGATATCATTAAAGAGATTGTAGATTTCTCTACTTTCCTTTTGTATCATTCCAGATACCAATAAGATTCCAGTACCGACGGAGTTATGAGCAAGATCCTCGGGTAAGAGGGCGTGGTTTACGTGCTGATTCATCAGATAATCAACTTTCGTTTGCAATGCAAGGTAGTCTACCGACGGCAAATGCTGAAACTGCTCATTATACCTCAACAAGTAACCAAGAGATCATCAATAACCAAGAAACCAGTGAAGTCGCCTCTATTGTTGGCCGTTTCGAGGCATTAGCTACTGTTGATGTTGAGCATTCTTCAAGGCATTGCCAAGCATCAGGAAACTCTAGGAGTAGACCTCTTGAAGACTCATCCTTTCCCCCCCTCGCTTCAACTTCAAATGGAAGTCAACAGAAACTTAGAAGTGGTTCAAAAGGATCAGCTAGAAGCAACATGGCTGCTCTCTTACGCCGCCAAAACAATGGCACTGTAACTGTTCCTAATGCTGCTCCAGCTTGGCCTGCGACAAGGCCTCAACCTAACATGTCAGCTAGTGTTTCACAGCAATCAAGGCCTGTGACAAATTTTTTGCAATTTTCAACTAATTCATATAGCTCTTCCAAAAGTAAGCCTGCTAGAATGAAGGAATCTTTGCCATATGGTCATGTAAGCTCTGCAAATGGGACCCTTTTTGGACTGACAGCTAATTTTGCGAGCTCATCCAGGAGTTCCGTTGGCACCAGTAAGGTCAGCCACTCTGCTTCTGCTCCAAATCTTGTAGACAGAGGTTTATTTGATAATTCTCTTTCTAATTTTCCTCCAGTCTCTTCCACTCAAGACTATACGAAAGCAGCCACAGGTAGCCATCCTTCCCCAAAAGTGGAGGACATTCAATCTGCTAACAAGGCACTAGTTGAAAAGATCCGTGCTTCTTTAGAATTTGACAAGGACAAATACTCTGCATTCAAAGGAATAACTGCTGAATATCGACAGGGTTTTATTAACACCAAGGAGTATCTTGCCTATGTGCATCAGTTTGGTTTGTCACATCTTGTTCTTGAGATAGCTAAGCTATGTCCCAATGCTCAGAAACAAAGAGAACTTGTGGAGACATACAATTTTAACATGAGTAGCAGCGGTTCTCTTAAAAATGGTTTGAGCAATGAAGCTGGTCAATCAAAAAGCAAAAAGAAGTCAAAAAAAGGAAAGGAGAAGTGTGAAGAAGATGCCATTAATGGTTCAAATCATGCTTTGACAGATGGTATTCATAGCAGGGTGAAAGTTTTGCAACCAAATCAGAAGTCTTGTGTGGAAGAAGCGGAAGTCTTGTTGGAGGAAGGGCATAAAACTGCCAAAGGCATATCAAAGGTTTTGGCTGCCAAAGAGGCTAACTCAGATTTCCCCAGTCAGTCTCAGATGGAGTTGAGGAGTGACAATGGTTCTCAGCCAGCTGGTGATGGATCAAAGAAAGATATCTTGTTGGGAGGGGGAAATAAGCCACGGAAAAAAGTCTCCAAATTCCTTAGAAACCGCCTAGGTGATGCTTCATCTACAGAAGTTGCAAATGTTGGAAATTGTTATCCTGGTCCTGATCGGATTGAAGAAAAAGTTGATGAAGACAAGGAACCACCGGAAGAATTGCCTGTTCGTGGTGTATGGCGAAATGGTGGAGGGCGGAGACTCATGGGAATGACCCAAAGCAAACCAAGAAAGTGATATCATCCAAGGCTCAGTAGAAGTGGGTAGGTAGTTTTGTTCAGGATGTTATGCTAATGAAATAGTATTAGTTTGCTAGCTAGGTGCACATGTCTCAAACTGAATATAGCACTTTTGATGGAAAAAATGGGGATGTTTCAAAGTTTTCATATGGAGTTAGTTTCCTTTTCCTATCCTATATCCTATCTCATCAAACTTAAACGAAGGGATGGAAGGGCTCAAATCAAAGGGCATATGATGAAGAAAAATGAAGCATTTTCAAATCATATAGAATAGGCACTTGGTAGCCCAAGAGATGTGAGTGAGGACTTGGGATAGAGAAGTTTAGTAGTCAAAATTAATTACAGTGAAAAAGAAGAAGCAAATGAAACCGAGGATTATAGTGTTCATCTTATTCATAATTAGGCAAACCTCCTTCCCAGAATCTTCTCTTCATCTCATCTCATATAGAAAAGTTAAGTTGAGATGGGTTAAGGGTAGGTGATGAATCTAGTAGACATTACGTGGACTACAAAATAGGTTTCATTTTAATTTTGTTTCAGTTCAGAATCAGATTAGACTTCTCTTGTTCGTCCTCCTAATGCATGCCACTGCCACATCGACACTTCACTTGTCACTTAGCAGTAGGTCGACCTTTTCACCAACCACGTCACACCTACACCTACACCAACCCCGTGAAACTGCCACGTGTCAGTTTCAATGTCCGAACCCTGGAAGTTTAAGTTTGAACTTTGATGATGCTGATTGCTGATGTGGGCCCTGCCCCTGCAACTCTCTAAGCCCCAGAATGAGAATGGCAGCACCAACACAAGACGAGTTGTTGTTGTTGTTTTTTACGGATTAGATGCTTAGTTTTGTTAATTTGAATGGATGATTATACAATAGAGGTGGACAGAATTTGCAAGCATGTTACAGAACATTTTTGTTTTGAGTTTTGACTTCAATAAATCCTAGTAGTACTCTGCATGTACAGTTCTAAAAAATCTTTGTCTGAATTTTGAAGCATCGTTTCGTTGTCTTTACTCTTTTTTGTGTCAAAGGCCACTAAGATAAGAAGTGGACAGGACACAGCTGGGATTGGGTTGTTGAAAAGCTCAACTCACCGGCTCTCCCGGTAACCGCGGAGCTTGAGTTTGAGGAGCTCTGTCGTTCTCGGCCACCGACTCCAATGAATCCCAGCCGTTGAATCTCACACTTGCATTTTCCTTCAACTGGACCCCACACACCATTTCAGTTCAATTCTAACACTATAAATACAAGGCTCGACCCAACCCTTCACCGTGCCCTCCTCTGCCCTCTTCCTCTAAAAACACTATCTCCAACAAAAACAGAGTCTTTTCGACATTCTTTAAGGTCAGTTATAGCTTTTATCTCAATCTGCATCTGCATATTGATGTTTTCATAGCGAAATTTCCTAACTTTGTTGCTTTGCTGCAATTGCCTTCTGTATTTCATAACAAGAATTTTATTTATTCTTTCCAACTTCAATTAATAAAGGAATTTAGATTGTTTTCTGGTTTTTCTTCTCCATTCAATCTCACTCACTCTTGGGTGCCTGGTTTATATGTGAAATTGTTCCCTTTGAATTTAAATCTGGACATAATCCTGTATATATATTTATTGCATGATTTGTTTTTCGTAAATTTTAGGCTAGGAGGCTAGGACAGGATCACAGGACTTATTTGTTTGTTTGTTGTGCTGCACACCACAGTTTGAAAGATAAGAAATGGACAGCTTCCTATTCACTTCGGAGTCAGTGAATGAGGGTCACCCTGACAAGCTTTGCGATCAGATTTCTGATGCGGTGCTGGATGCCTGCCTCCAACAGGACCCCGATAGCAAAGTTGCTTGTGAGACTTGCACCAAGACTAACATGGTCATGGTTTTTGGGGAGATTACTACCAAAGCTAATGTAGACTATGAAAAGATTGTGCGTGACACTTGCCGTAACATCGGATTTGTGTCCGATGATGTGGGCCTTGATGCCGATAAATGCAAAGTCTTGGTTAACATTGAGCAGCAGAGCCCTGATATAGCTCAAGGTGTTCATGGTCATCTTACCAAGCGCCCTGAGGACATCGGCGCTGGTGATCAGGGTCACATGTTCGGCTATGCCACTGACGAGACTCCCGAGTTTATGCCTCTTAGCCATGTCCTTGCAACCAAGCTTGGCGCCCGCCTCACTCAAGTCCGCAAAAATGGGACTTGCCCATGGTTGAGACCTGATGGCAAAACTCAAGTTACTGTTGAGTATCAGAATGACCACGGTGCCATGGTTCCAATTCGTGTCCACACTGTTCTCATTTCCACACAACATGATGAGACTGTCACTAATGATGAGATTGCTGCGGACCTCAAAGAGCACGTCATCAAGCCAGTTATCCCCGAAAAGTACCTTGACGACAAGACCATCTTCCATCTCAACCCATCAGGGCGTTTTGTCATAGGGGGTCCTCATGGTGATGCAGGTCTCACTGGCCGCAAAATCATCATCGACACATATGGTGGTTGGGGAGCTCATGGCGGTGGTGCCTTCTCCGGAAAGGACCCTACTAAGGTGGACAGAAGTGGTGCCTACATTGTTAGGCAGGCTGCCAAGAGCATTGTTGCAAATGGTCTTGCTCGTAGGTGTATAGTCCAGGTCTCGTATGCAATTGGTGTGCCTGAACCATTGTCTGTGTTTGTTGACACATATGGGACTGGAAAGATACCAGACAAGGAAATTTTGAAGATTGTCAAGGAAAACTTTGACTTTAGGCCCGGTATGATAGCCATTAACTTGGATCTTAAGAGGGGTGGCAATGGCAGGTTCCTCAAGACGGCTGCATATGGACACTTTGGTAGAGATGATCCTGACTTCACATGGGAGGTGGTGAAACCCCTCAAGTGGGAGAAACCTCAAAACTAACACACTCTTGACTTGTTGGATCATGAATAATGTGTTTGTCCCTGGCTGCTGCTGCTCTCCAAGTAACGTCTTGTTGTTTGTTGTGTTTCCCCCAATCTTTTTTTCATCATTGTTTTTATACGATTTTTCCATTTATAATTAAAAGACTATATACATGAATAGAGAGCAGCAGCCTTGTCACCTATATATACCTCATGTGCTTAAAACCTAGGGATTGCAAGAGAAGGTCAGCTGCAGGGCAGCATTTTTTTGTATTGAATGCATTTGTTTTGCTTCTCTTATGCCTGAGTTTGATTATCTTATGCTTATTAATTTGATTTTAAGCTGAATAATCCTGAAATTTGAATGAATTTTCATGTTGGTAAATAAGCTACAATCATGTTATCTTACCTAACTCTGCTATAGATTGTCAAATAAGTTGAAATGAGTATCAGATAATGAGGTTGTTGCAATCTAAAAATATTTGGGTTTAATTGATTCAAGTGGGAGGGTTGTAGCAAATGGGAAGCAATACAAGTTTTTTACATTTAGTAAAAAGTAAAAACGCTGAATTAAGTCTTTGCTTTTGGACTTTGTTAGTCCGTGTTAGAATATTCTTTGCTCACTGTTCTCCTTGCACGACAACAAACTCATGTTAAAAGTTTTGTTGCAACTTGCAAGTAGTAAAAAGTAAAAACGCTGAAATCAAGTCTTTGCTTTTGGACTATGTTAGCCCGTGTTAGAATATCAGAAACTAAGGCTGGAAACTAAAAGAGAACAGGTGGAAGTGTGGCCGGAGACTAATATTGATTTCATTTAAAGACCAACTAATTTAAAACTTGGTCGTTTAGGGATGTCAATGGGTCCCGAACCCGGTGGGGAACCCGATTCCCCGCCCCGACGGGGGCGGGGATGGGGAGCATTTTCGGGGAACGGGGACGGGGACGGGGATTGTTTTTCATTCCCTGTCGGGTACGGGTACGGGACGGGGAATGGTCCCCCCGCCCCGTACCCGGCCCCGAAATATATATACTATTTTTTTATACATAAAATATATATAATATGTATATATATATATATATATTTATTAATATATATGTTTTTTTTTAACAACAAAACAAGAATATTAATATATATGTTAAATAAAAGAATTACTCAGTCACACATGTTTTACTAATAAATAATAATATATACTAACAAATAAATATTTACTAATTTTGCTTAAAAAATTA
>AWWV01009493.1:0-71581 GCA_001974805.1 Corchorus capsularis | reverse complement strand
CTCTCCACCTCTACCAAAGTATAGATGATGATGATCTTTTCCTTTTCCTTTTCCATCTCCCTCCATGACAGTTCTCTCATGCTTTTTTTTTTTTTGGGGTTAAACGTGGTAGTATAGAGAATTCAAGATCATTTATGAACATCATCCATTCATTTATGGACATTTCAATTTCATCCAATGACTGACTTTCCAGATAAAGCTTGACAGATTTATACAAGAATGCACTAATTTTTAAGCATTTTGTCCCTCTCACATGCTTGATGCTTCACATATTGGATCTTACTTTGGCTATAACTTGTCTCCTCAGAAGCTGACTTTGGGACACTTAATTCCAACTAAAGCGTCCTTAATTCCATCCAGCTCAATGGTCTCAAATCAAAGCACTCGATTGACAAATTCCTATAGATGAATAGTATATAACTCGATTGAATTTTGATTATCCAAATCCTAATTTGCTTCGATTTTGATCATCTTATATATGCACATTTATTTATTTGATTTTGAATTGAATGATCCTCAACTTGGAATGGAGTTTCATGTTGGTAATAGTTACAATCATCCTCTATTTGCTAAAGTATTGCTATAAATAAAATTCCCTCAACTAGTTTTTTCTTTTCTTGGTTTTGGGTGAAATTCCTTCAACTACTTTTAAACTAGTGCTAGAATATACTACAATACATTACCTCCTCTGAAAATTGAGTCTTCCTACACAAAATGCAAAAATAGAAGCATAAGCTATGGGAAAGGCTACGTAAAGGACTGCCGGTAGAGCTAAGCGATCATGGCGAAAACCAAAGTAATCTCTTAAGAAGGAAGCAACTGTTTTACTTTCTCCAAATACCATAATTTCCTTGTCTATGTCACCATATTGAGAAGTCAGCATTCCATTCATTGTCCATGATGTAGGAGTCAAATAATATAGCCAAACCCACCATCCTGGAATTTTCTGCACACCACAATTATACATAATTAATTTCTTACTAGCATATATTAAACTTTCAAACTAATTCCACCATTATTCATCATTCCTAGTTTTAATTTAATTAATTACCGGCTGAGGGATGATAAACCCAGCAAAAAAGTTGCAGAGTGTGTAGCAGAATGAAGATAGTATGGAAGCCACGATGATATTTGGCGTCAAAGAGATGAGTAACATCCCCATATAATTGAAGTAGAGCATAGTAGAGAACATGGCATAGAAGTACCAAAAAATCTTGTAAGCAGATGCGTAATATCCTATCATTGGGTATGTGATTATCACAAATGTAACACTCTGGATAAATAGATACGGTATCTCTACTGTCACCTGCAATTGCAAACATTTATATAAGGCTCTGGAATTTCACAGCTCAATCTAACCATTTTTAAGAGAAATCTCATACCTGTGCAAATGCATAAGCCCATGCAGAGTACATTCCTGCAAACCTTTCGCGGTACATAACAGTTCTCTCCCTTGCAACATATGGCAAAACTGTTTGGCAGTTATTTATTCCCAAGAAGATTGCAGCAACGTACATTGAACCAAGTATGTTAAACAAATTCTGCTGGTTATCTCTGACATGTGCAAAAACAAAGCATATATATAATTAACCAATGACAAACCTAAATACATATCAATATTTTTCTGATCAATGCTATTGAGCTTTATAGCATTTGTTAATTCTTGAAATAAATCATGCACATGTTTGAGAAATCAAGTTTAACCTTAAATATTATTCACTACATTCTTCTGCAGTTTATATGGCAAATGTATTGTTGCCATCCCATTAGTTCTAAACAACCTAACAAAAATAAGCTTGTAGTATTGAAATGTACATGTTGCCTCTTTCAATGAATTTCTTTAGTGCTGAATTGATTTTCTATAAAGAAACAAAATGAGGATGTGTATTTACTCACATTTTCTTTCCTTGCTTCCAGAACAGAACTCCAAAAAGCAAGGATGCCACTGCAGTATGAATAATGCGGTTCAGGTTGTATGAAGGACTTCTCCAATAAGACAAATGTTGTTTCCATAGGCAAGATTTGAATTGTCCCCAAGCATTTCTTGAGAAGCGAGTTGGGAAATGCAGATCTGTGGAGCCGGGTGGCGGACTACTCAACTCTTTCACAAGCTCTCTGTTTCTCCTGCAAATGCAAGGCCATGCCATGAACTTTTAATGTTGACACACTAGACACTAGTAGATCGCAAACATTGTAGTATTATGTAGTCAGCCATTAACTAGAAGATGGAAGAGAGGGAAAATCATGCATCAATTCCAAATATTAAAGAAGATTCGAACTATCCAATATAAGTTGCAGGATAATAGCCTGATTCTTAACTCAAAGAGTTAGTTCTTAGAAATATTGCTTCTGCAACTTCCAACTCTATATCACTAGAAACAGTAAATCATTGAAATTTAACTCACTCATATAAAGCAGAATCCTTGTATATTTGTGCAAAATCTACGCCCTTTTCAGCTTCTACGGATGTAGAAGTGACCTCTAACATCCAAGTTGCTGGATTGTAATTACTTGGAATCTTTGGTACACCAGATATGCCCTGTAAGTAACATGCTGTTAAGCACAAAAAACCTTTGGTACGTCCAAGACATAAAAGTATCATATCACAAACAAATGGGGAATCAAACATATACCAATAGGTGTGAGTATTTCGAGGACAAACTAACCTCAAAATAATCAATAACTCTACTTGAATGCTTCCCCAGTGGTCCGGAGTAGATTATGCGTCCCCCCGGTTTCAAAAGGATCAACTACAATGCACCAAGAAGGGTAAGGATATCAATGTTATTTTAATCTGCAGATAATTACCTTTATATCAAAATTCCGAAATATTTTTACCTCATCAAATGCTTCAAATATATCAATACTTGGCTGGTGAATTGTACAGACAATTGTTCTCCCTGTATCAGCTACATTTTTTACTGCACGCATGACAATTGCTGCGGCTCGTGCATCCAAGCCAGTTGTAGGTTCATCCATAAAGATCACTGAGGGGTTTGCAACAAGCTCCACAGCTATTGTCAGCCTCTTGCGTTGCTCAGTTGACAGACCACTAACTCCAGGTATTCCAACTAAAGCATCCTTAATCCCATCCAGCTCAATGGTCTCAAGGACTTGATTTACAAATTCCTATTGAGGCATATAACAACAGTTCCGTTACAAATTATGTGAGCAAGTAGATTTGAAATTGCATGGAAAAATAATGGTGTCTTCAAACTCTTACAGCTTTAGTTTTTGAATCAATTTGAGGAGCTAAACGCAACCAAGCAGAAAATATCACAGATTCTTCTACTGTTATTTGTGGTGAATGTATATCACTTTGCTCACAATAGCCAGAAACCCTAGCAAAAGTTTCTTGAACTTTAGGATAGCCTCCAATTCTGATATCCCCTTCAATGTATCCAGTAGTTTTCCTTCCTGCAAGCACATCCAGAAGAGTTGTTTTTCCAGCTCCACTGACACCCATCAATGCTGTAAGAACACCAGGTCTGAAAACACCAGTAATATCTGAAAGAAGCTGGAGTTTTTTCTGAGAAAATCCCCTTTCTCTCATTTCCTAAGATCAAAAGGAATTGTAAGAAAGTAAGAACTCCACAGAGATAAGTGTTTTGCAAATAAATGCTCTAAGTTCTCAATGAGCCACTTGTGCGAATCATAGATTAAGGGTCAAGTGTATTTACCAAAGGAGTATCAACATAATATTGCAAATCCTGAAATGCTACTGTTAAGGGCTCAAAAGGTAAGACCATCCTTCCTGCTAATCAAGGCTCCAGTAGAGAAGGCAACATTAAAACGTAAAAAACAAAGATTTTGGAACATACCAAACTGAAACAATATGAAATAAATGAAAAAGAGCAAACCTTTGCTAGACTCTTTTGTATGATTAGTAGGAGAATCCATGGACTTCTCTTTCTCGTGTGCATCATGGTTGGAATTATCTCTTCCTTGTATTTGAGAAAACTTTTCATTTGAAATAATGGCACGAGAAGAACTAGGAGCTGAATATGCATTGTGAGCAAGCATGTTATATATATCCAGTCATTCTCAAGTTGATTACAAGGACAAGGACAAGAAAGATGTACTTACGCTTCAAGAAACTTAAGGCCAATGTAAAGCCAATGTTGAAAACTATGAAGAATCCAAATAAGGCAGCGATTGATATCCAGAAAAAATATCCATCAAAGTTTAATCCACGGCTTTCTAGTAATTGTTGCCCTATTGTTGTGTTTGATGATATCTAGCGAAAGTAGGAATCAGAATAAGCACTAATATGATTTTCCACACTAGATACTCTAATATGATTCAGTCACTTGATCCTCTGATTGTGCATTTCTATGTTAACTTTCACAGTAGGGGAGGATAATTGACAGGAAGCAATAAGTTGGAATCCAAGAGACTCACCCTTTGCCACCGAGGAGCCAGAAATTCATTAACGGAGAGGCCAATCTCCCCGTACGTCAGAGGGGAAACCCAAAAGCCCCATTTCAACCAGACCGGCATGGAGGCTGCACCAAATAACATTTGATTACACTATATCTTTTGGTTCATACTTCTAAAAGTGAAACAGAGAAGACCAGAGCCAGAGGCAGGGCCAGGATAGTTACGTTGTGTGATAACGAAGCCACCAAATAGGAACACCAATAATATTGCAAAACTACCCGCTGTCATGGAAGCAACTGCAGACTGGAAGAATGCAGCCAGGAACCGAAACATAGATATTGAAGCTAAGTGAACAGCAAAAAGAAGAAAGAAATGGCGGAAGAACCTGAGGACGCAGCCATTTTCAAATGTCAATTCAGGAAGAAGATCGATTTTGTGATTGCTTAATCAATTAGTTCCCAATCAAGACTAATGGTTTTTTAAGTGTAAGGAGATAAACTATTTGCACAAGAAATCTGAAAAGGCAACTGTTGAATCAAAGAAGAAAGCTTTACTCACCTCCAGGCTTGAGGACTGTATCCAATGACATAATAAGTAAGACATGTCCAAACAAGAGATTCCAGTACAGAAAGAGGAATCTTTAGAATACTGGCTGGAATTGCATAAGCCCATGCTGGATAGAAACGCAACTCTTTCTGCTTATAGAAAACTTCAAGTCTTGCAACAGTCATAGACAGCTCTGGAATCCCATCAACAAGAAGTATAACAAGGGAAAAGAAAAGGGCACCCATGTAGTAGTTGCCATTAAACACATCAATATGCATCCGAGTCCTCAAAAACACAGTCATTGTGATTGATGCAACAATGATAAGCTGCAGAAACAAACATCTTAATTTCAACAGTTTAATGCTATATATAACTCACACACAAACGTCCTAGGAATAAGAATTGTCACCTGAACTGTTTTGAACACGTATATAAAAGAATTTCTCTTCATGAGAAGAAGTTCCCTGGACATGCAAGATCTAAACAATTCCCATTTAGAAAGGGAATATTTGCTAAAGGACAGGGCATCCTTGTGGCTATGTGATTTATCATAAGGCAAAGAGAGGTCCTCTTCAAGCTTTTTACCAAGACTGGATTCTTTGAACTTCCTGATAAACATATCCACTGAAAAATAACTATATGGTAATTCAGTGCTGTGCCAGAATTGTGCTTGATCCTTTTTTGATATAACCTGCAAAATCAACAATCACGAATAACTGAGTCCTTAAAGCTGATGAAACTTGCAGAGTATGTGAATGCAATTACTAGATAGAAAGAAGAAGCACTTAATTACCTCCTGGATGAAGTCTGCGACCCCTTTTCTTTCGGGACATCTAAACCCACAATCCTCAAAATATTGTAGAATACTATCACGAGGACCATGATACAGGATTCTTCCCTCAGCCATTAAAATAATGTCATCAAAGAGCTCAAAGGTTTCTGGAGCTGGCTGAAGAAGTGAAACCAATAAAGTTGCATCTGTGATATGTGCTAGCTGTTGAAGACAAGTTACAATCTGAAATGCAGTAGAACTGTCTAGACCATTTGTTATCTCATCCATGAACAAAGCTTTTGTGGGACCTACAATCATCTCTCCTGCATAGCTCAATTGGAAAAATTGATCAAACATCAAAATTTAAGTACATGAAAATCATCCTAATAGATTGAACTTCAGAGTTTGAAGCTACCTGTAGTCAATCTCTTTTTCTGACCTCCAGAGATACCTCTTACCATGGCATCCCCAACTAATGTGTCAGCACATATATCGAGCCCTAGTATCTGAAAAGCCATCAAGACAGTTGAAAGGATTTCAGCTTTAACATTCTCAATTCATAGAACCCATTTCTGTAAAAGAGATTACCTTTAAAATGTAATCTGTCTGAAGGTTTCGTTTTAGTCCTTGGACAGATATGGCCTGAGAAGAAAAAAGCATAGAAATAAATGTCAAACATTGGCAATTTGGCGAAGGAAAGAAGTCAGGTAGCAAACTAAGAAAAAGCAGCCAAGGATTGTAAAGTGACCTTCATGTAAGTATCAGTATCTGGATCTGGTACAATTCCTGCTTCCATCTCCCTCCTACTGACTTCTCTCATAATCTCTTTATAGGCAGAAGTGAGAAACAGTTTCGCAGTCAATAAGATGTCCATGGTTAAATATAGTATTCAATTCATTCAAGTTAAAGAAAAACTGAAACCTGCTCTGCTTCCAACACCCTGACAACGTGCAGAGAAATCAAGAGTTTCCCTCACTGTCATCTCAGCAATATGAAGATCATTTTGGCTTATATAAGCGGAAGTTTTCTGGGGAACAAACTCGTCTAGATTGTAGCCATTGAAGGTGACTTCCCCAGCGACCTATTTCAGAAAAAAGTTTTTTTTAAAAAAAATGTGAATGACTAGGCTGCATTCATCCATATGTAGTGGAAAAGAAGTTGATTAGGTGGGAATTTGATCAAGCAGATGGTAAGCACGTATGGGAAGTGAAAAATTGAAATGAAATTATAGCAAGTAAGAAACCTTGAGAGATTGATCCTGATTTCCTGACAAAGCTTTTAAAAGAGTTGTCTTCCCACATCCAGGGGGGCCTAGAAGTAGAGTCATCCTGCAAAGTAGATTCAAGACTTGTAAGCATTTTTATTTTCCCTTTCTAACTCCTACAAAGAAAAGTTGATTATGACCTATGAGTTGTGATTAAAAAAAAAAGGTGGTATTCAAGATAGCATCATCATAAATCATCATAAAGATAAAGAAAGTGGTCTATAACTATAAAAATAAAAGGAATTTAAATAATATTGGTTCTGCTATACTAATACTACCTTCCAGGCTTTATGATGCCACTGGCATCATTAATGATGCTTATCTCGGCTTCATGAGATTTAGCAGTACCTGAGAGCCTTATAACATCCTGGAAAAACAGAGCAATCTAAAATTTTAGCATGGGTGTTCAAAACAGAGTCATAGTCATTTGGAAAAACTTATAAATGTTTTACTTTCAATAAGATGATCTATGCCTTGTCTAGTTTAGTGGCTTGTTTTGGTTAACTTAACTAACAAGCAAAATGTGGCTCTGTATTTGTTGGAAAAGCCAATCACATTGAAATGGTGAAAAGTCAACTGCCAAAAACTCTGAAAATACTCACAGAGAAGATGCGCCGAAAAGAAGTCCATAAAGTTGGCAGAGGCTTTCCATGAACAACCTCACACTCAGCTTCCAATTGCAGATTCTTGTATCTTACTTCAATGGTGGGCAGTTTTACACCAACTCTGCAAAACCCAAAACGAGTTTTATTTCTAATTCTTCTAAAATACAAATAAAAAGTACAAATTAAATGACTGCTTAATTAATTACTTGTCAATTCTACTTCTCATCTTGCGCAACAACCGAAGGTTATCATTCTCGATGTGCTTGATGAGTTTCTCCATGAAATGGTGTCGCTCTAGAGCTCCAAGCTTGGTTACGTCCATCACACGTTTTCCTTTACCATCAACCATCTGATCATCTCCGGTAGCAGTGTGATCATGATCATCAAACAAAGATGATCTGAGGCGTTCGAATGTAGGTAATCTCTGAATGGCAGCCCACTGCAGAGCATATTCAACATCTTCATCGTTGGCGTTGCCGTTACTAAGGGCAGAGCTGCTTCGGAAACTGGAGGCATGAATCCGAAATGAAGACCTTAAACTCCTTCCAATCTCCGATAATTGATCGTTAATCCTAAATGATTCGATCTCGTCATCATCCGCAACAACCCTCTGGCTCTGAGCCATGCTTGAGGTCGAGGACTCTAATTAATGAAGCTACACCACTAATAAATACTAAAATAATTTGTTTGTTTATAGTTTATACTTTATATAGAGATGATCAATGGAAGCTAGCCAGCCTTAAGCCTTGTAAGTTGTAAGTTGTAAATAAATAAATAATAGTATAGCTGAAGTAAGGTAATGCATCATTGCTGTCGTGAGTGTCTATAAATTTTGAAAATGGTGCAAACCATATCTTAATATATTAATTAATTTATATAAGAAGCTACGACTTTGGAATTAATTGAAAGCAAACATGATTCATGATCAGTTTCAGACTCAGTTCGAAATTGAGATTTCAAAGAAAATGGAAAAAACAATTACAACCCAAAAGGAAAAAAGGGGGCGAAGAGATTATAATAATAACACTATATTACAAGGAAATTCAATTCAAATAATAATATAGTAGTATATATACTAAAAATCCTTTTAAATTCAACTCAAAATGGTTTATTGCTTCAATCACGTTAGAATATTATAATGGATAAGGAGTTGACTCCCTGAAAATTTGACTTTTTGACAATTATTGTTGGTAAAGAGCTGATTAAATCAACAGAAGCAGTAGCTTCAAAAGCTTACTGGGAATATTGTAAACATGGTTGTAACGTGCATAGATTACAAAGCAAAGGCATGCAATTATATATAAGATTAAATTAACTAAAGTGCAATGACCATAACCATTATTTTTCACTACGATGGAAGATGTAAAAATTTGGATAACGTAAATGAAATTAATATAATTTATATTATTATTTTTTGATGAAACAATTTATAATTTTTTTTTAGTGTACAAATGAAATCTCATTACAATCAGAATAAATCTCCAAACTCACATTTCGTGAGACTTGAACCCATGACCTCACAGTCCAGGCACCGTGCACTCACCAGTTGAGTTAACAACCCAGATACGGTGAAACAATTTATATTATTATTATTACTACGTACTCCTACATTTGTAAACGTAACAAGAATTTATATATACTTTCCCAATATATAGATGGATTTCCATTCATAATTTATTTCGTGCTTCTTTTACAAGTAAAGTAATAGGAAAGCAATAGTACTACTCCTACAATATATATATATATATATATATATATATATTATAATAATACTATAATAAAATAAAAGTAGAGGTGTGGTGAATTAAGGAAGATGGCTTGGGTGGCAAGCTAATGATGCTGATCAATATAACAAAATATGGAGTTTCAGTTTCTATCGAGGATAGGTATCAGCTGTTTTTTTTTTCGGCCGAACAGCTGTTTAATTATTAATCATTTGACCACATCAAAATTCAAAATTCAGAAATGGCTGCACTATATATTACTGCTAAATATTCATCAAACCTTTTTAAATTAGTACTTATTAGTATATGCTTATAGTATTTACAAAAAATGAGAGAGGATGACCATTTCCTTTCCTTTTCGGGTTAGCCCATAAAATAACGTAGACTATAAATGGGCCCGCCGGATCAGTTTTCTTTTTGCAAGCTTGGGCTACCCCATTACAAAGAAAATAGTAATACGACGTAAAAAGAAAACACGCAATCTTCAGTTGAGCTTGTTCTAAAACTAAAACATGGATGGATGGATGGATAATTGAGTGTTTGTTTGCATACTCTTAACTTAGTTTTAGCTCTGCTTGATTATCTTTACAGTATATATAAAAACAGAAGAGAAGGCACTCAGGCAGGTAAGGTAATAGAGGACAACCAAAGAATAAGATAATGGAGAGATTGAACAAGTTGAAGGCCAGAGCAGCGTTGCGTTGCGTTGCCACCTCCATTAATAATGCTTCAATTCAAGAGTACGAGGAGCATTTCCATTTCATTAAACAATCTTATAGCAGCTACCCCATTCTGTACACACCCACCCCCCAAGTTTCATACACAAACAAATCATCTCTTCCCTCTACACACTATATTAAAATACAAAATTCAACCCACCCCTTCCCCAACTCTTTACCACCATGCCCTACTTATCAACAACCTAATACACAGACAAACCCCAAAGAATTTTCAACACTTCAAAAAAAATTTCACAACCTCTGCTAATTTGCACTTTATGTTAAGATTGCGCCCGCTTGCTCTCTGATCTCGATGCTGGATAATCACTACGATCGGTGTCAGAATTATCCCTTTGTGAATCTATTTCCACGCTACTTCCATGCGTCCTACGATGCCTTCGGTCCTGAATTTCACATTTTTCCATATCATCTCTTTGATATTCACCCAAAAAAGAAAAACAAAATGCACATAAAGTGAACTAGCCACTCAGAAGGAACTAGCATACACTTCATGAATATCAGAGCATGAGTAAGTGCATCTGAGACTGTCATCTTAATGCAACTATTGGTAGAAAGTAAATTTTTCGGATTAAAACAACGAACAAGGGTCCTTAGCAGAAGTTGATAATAAGACATGGCCTTTGATTACACTTTTTTAGCACAGTAGCTTAGTGAGGACTTCTGATTTCATTATCAAAAGGAATAGATAAGTGGTAAGACATGGAGAAAGAGAACAATTAGATGTGGTTATCATGACAGAATTAAAGTCACATTAACATACTACCAAATTAGTCAACAAATGACAGGAAATGCCATAAAAATAAAAGCAGGGAGGCAAAATACCTAAAGCAGCAGCCAAATAAGATGGTTCAAGTTCAAACAAGTTTCCTCTATCCTTCTTTTACCTTTTTTACTTTAGTCATAAGTTTTAAGTGATACCACCGTGCTACATAAATGAATTTTTAACTAACCTCTCTTGGTATGGGATACTCCTCAGACTCGAGCATTCTCACAACTTGGCCCATTTTGGGTCGTTTTTCAGAATCCGGATCAACACATCTCAAAGCGGTGAGAAGCGCACGCTTTAAAGCTCTTGTTGATGGTCTGACCTCAATATTTGGGTCTACCACTTCCTCTGATCTCCTGCTTCCAACCATCATTTTCAGCCAATCTACCAGATTTACCTATAAACATAAGGATTTCATGTTAATAAAACTTCCTAAACTATTATAAAACATGATAACGAATAAATCCATCAGTTATATATATATCTGTCCCCAGAAACTATTTCAATCCAGCTAAATCAGTCCGTTACATCTGTGTTCCCAAGTTTTCATAAGCTTCACTACAATATAGGTGCAAAATGGTATTAACGTTTATAAATTCATGTTAGGGAACACCTTGGTGCTCTAAAAAATCTGAAAAAATGGTTCTTTGGAAAGAAGATTAAAATCCAGGACAGTGTGAAAAAACTACCACAACCCAAAGGGCATAGCAGCATTCAAAAGCAAAGTGCAAATAGCTGGTTGTACAGCCTTAGCTATGTAATTTTCAGGTACTTTTCACTTAGCAAGAGATGCATAAGTAAAACTTTACTCAGCTATGTACTTTGGTCCCCCATATCAAAACACATAGAAACAACCAGAGTCAGTTCACTAGTTCATTAATACAGCACACAAGTTAAGAGGAACAAAGCAATCCTCAAGTTAATTTCAGTAGTGGGCACTGGTGGGCCTGGAAGGAGCTGGACCCCCACCATCCAGTAAGGGGACCTAAATTATCAAATTACACTGACAGATTTCTAGTAAACAGTACTAACTAAAGTATAAAAGTTAACTAGCCTTCAGTGGCTATAGTTTGAGTGTGGAGCAGCTCAGTAAAGCCTTAGTACTGTACCTCATGGGCAGGACGACCATAATCTACAGGGTCTCTACCAGTGATTGCTTCCAATAATACAACCCCAAAGCTATAGACATCACTCTTTTCATTCAGAAGGCCAGTATTTGCATATTCAGGAGCCACGTATCTGTGTGGTTAGGAGAATAGAACAATCAAATACTGAGAGATAGAGAGAGAGTGAAGTACTAAAATATTAGAACAACAACATACTCCAGAGAAAATACATACCCAAATGTTCCCATAACTCGGGTTGTGACATGACTTTTACCAGCGCCCAGCAACTTGGCCAAACCAAAATCAGATACCTTGGCATTGAAGTCATCATCAATCAATATATTGCTGGACTTAATGTCTCGGTGCACCACCTTTGGTTCAATGGCCTCATGCAAGTAGGCAAGACTGCAAGAAGAACCGTCATGTCAAATGAGAACTAAACTAATGAGACGTATGTAGATCTATTGACTTACGCCTTAGCTGTGCCAAGGAGAATCTTTATGCGAGCCTCCCAAGTAAGATACCCATGCTGACGCATAGCCCCATGCAGCCATTGTTCCAAGTTTCCATTGTTGACATACTCATAAACCAACATCCTGAAATTTTAAACCATATGCCCTCGGTTAACAGCAATATGCTAGAAACTTAATCATTAAAATACTTTTTTTTCCATGAGCCTCTTAATTTTATTACTGCAAAAGAATAAGAACATCCATTATCTAGGCGCTTATCCAAATTAAACCAGGCAAAAACATAAGAAAACAAGACAAGACTAGACCTGTGTGTTCCTTCAATACAGTAACCCAAAAGACGAACCAAATTCTTGTGGCGCACATGCCCAATGGCTTCTACTTCCACTCTAAATTCTTTCTCTGCTTGCCCCCTATGAGAAGATGTTAAGAAGTTCAGCCAAACAGGGACAAGTAAATAACACCATTTTTAAATTGTAGACATATATACTCACAAGTTGTTGAGGATCTTCTTAACTGCTACAGGCGTTCCATTGATTAAATGGCCCTGATAAACGACACCATATCCACCCTCTCCAAGAACATTTTCCTTGGAAAACCGGTTTGTGGCAAGTTCAAGATCCCTCAATGTAAACCAGTGACCCCAACCCAAGTGAGAGAATTCAGGCAGGCCAACGAGAGGAGAAGGTGCAGTAATGGGATATGAAGAAGAGGGTTTATAAATGGTCACTGTGCCAGAACTCCCTTCTTCTCCAGATTGAGAACCTGCACCATCTTTGTCTAAATGGTGAAATGAACCTGACTGACTACTATTGTCTCCATTCTTGGATTTTCCCATCCCCAAATGAACCAGAACCTTATCTGACTCTTTGTCACTGGTTTTGTCATGAATGGTGAGGAGAATGCCATCACCAGGAACAAAATCATTGGTTGATACTTGTTCCACTCTAACTTCCTTAATTTCCTTGGAAACAGATGGGATTTGGGTAAGGGGAATCTTATTTCTAGCTCTTGATTTCTTTCTGGAAGTTAAACAAAATGACAGCAGAGAAAGGATGACTATGATAAATAATGCAACAACAATCCCAATAACTTCCCAGACCTTAAGACCAAAAATGGCAGTCTGCTTAGATAATTCTGCATTGAGATCATTTGCCATGACTGTTTATCCTTGAGATGTTCAGAACCTGCATAATTGACACAAGAAGTAAAGAAAGAAATTTGATCAACCCACAAACATAAAATAAAACTAAGGTAATTACTGCCCCCTCATTCATGTGACAATATCTAAATTTCCATTCAAAAATCCTATTTTCATTCGGCATTCCGCATTTCCACACAAGCAAACAAGGAGCAGAAGCATCAACCCATGAAAAACAGAAGTCTTATGTTCACCAAATACACAGATCAGACAACATTATTGAACAATTAAGCCCCTTGATACAGAGAATCTATTTTCTGTGCAGGATGGAAGCAGAAATTTTGATAAAGAAAGAAAACAAAAACGATTAAACAAATGAGTAATCTTTACCTTACAGAGGTAAAGTTGAGATCTTTGAAATCGGCACAGTGCTCCTCATGCAGAAGAAAACCCAAATGAAGAAGCTCAGATCTCGGACGGAGAAGAAGAAGAAGAAGAAGCGGCCAAATAAGGAAGCCCAAATTTGGCCACTTCCCAGAAACAACAGCAGCCAAATGAAGAAAGAGAAAATGCACCCACTTGTCAGGACTTTTTTTTTTTTTCGAATAAAAAAAATGTTAAATAGGTAACAGAAGAAGAAGAAATGTGTTGTGGGAAATGTGGAGGTGAATCTAAGCTGGAATGGAGCTATCTGGTACCAGAAATGAGGAAAGGAAACAGAGAGAGGTAGATGGAGATGGAGATGGAAATGTGGGGGTGAAATAATAATAGGAAGAAGAAGAAGAGAGAAAGAGAAGAAGGGATGGAGTTATCAGTGGTAGGTGATGAGTTTAGATGGCTTGCACCATGTTTACCACCAATACATAACATACAGTAAAACACAAGCATAAGCATTAAGCATATTTTTTCATTTTGCAAAGCAATTGCCAAATGCCAATTTGTATCTTTAATTCTTTCTTTCCTCTTCTTCTCTGATCTGTGTTTTGAACATGACCTTCTAACAGTAATTTACTCTTTCTCAACTCAACTGTTTTCTTTTCTTTTCTGCTGTGACTGTGATGACTCAGTCAACCCGACCGTAATAATAATAATAATTCAATTAAAATCTTACTTAGTACTAGAATATTAACAGTTGTAACTCCAGGGGCAGGGCAGTCTACTTGTTCTTTTTTTCTCACTCCTTTTACCCAATTCTCCAATCCGATCTCCTCCGTTTTTTTTTTTTTTTTTTTGAGGATTATAAGAAAAATAATTACAGGTGTATATATAGTTACTATACATCACATGTATATAGGAGTAGTTAATAGAATGCATACAAATAAATTTGCATGTAAAACATACTAGTAGTCACATGTGAATACATAGAGAACAAGGATTATTGGAATTCTACGTAACATATAAAGGATGAAATTAGAATGGTTAAACGGAAACATAATTACACTAGTAATTAATGAGTCCCATAAAAGCAATGATATGATATATAAAGGGCAAATTAAGTTTTATTTTTAATTAATTGGAAAACATTTATAATTAAGGCCTAAGGGCAGGGCAGGGCCGGGAAGGTGAAGGTGAAGGTCCACACGGCAATGAGGCAGAACACAGAGCCTGCAGCGGCCCGGAATGCGCGGCATGTGGTGCCACAGCCCACAGGCCACAGCCACCACCACCACCCCTGACCCATTCAAAAACAATACTCCTAATTACACTTATAATAATCTTCCTAATACTAATCTAATCTTGTTTAATTACCAACTCATCTTTAAGCTAGCAACCGAAGCGATAATATTGCCATATGTAATTTGCTGTCATCAATATCATTAACTTTAGGCCTTAGCAGATTTAAGCTGTGTCTTCAACCTTGTTGGGCTTAATTTAAGCTATATACATAGCTCCACGACGTCGTTTCTTATACAAATCAGAGTAGTAAACCATTGTCTGGCTGGCATGTATAGCTCCATCGGGGACCATTGTTTCTGTTATGCGCTGCTGAGTGCTGACCTTTCTTAATACTACCAACTAAAACAATATCGTCGTCCACCAATCCCCTAGCTACTTTATATTTCTTCTTCTTCACAAATTATATGCATGTATCCTTAATTAAAAGGGTTAATCATGATGGTAATTATTATTATTTAAAGATAATAATATATATAAGTCTATTCAATAAGATATATATATATATATATATATATATCTGGCAATTTAATTCCTATATCGGCAGCTGGTTGGCTTGTTTGCGTAGCTTGTTTTATTAAATTGGATAAAGAAACCCTAACAACATCCACCATATGAATATGTAACCGGTTTTTGTTTTTGTTTTTTAAAACCACGCTGCCTTGCCTTGTATCACACGATAATTTATTTATTTTCCCAGCTTTTACTTAATATACACATTAGATTAATTTTCTTAATTATAAATAAATAAATTTATTAAATACTAGACACTATATAATATAGGTGTGGATTCCGGTTATGTCTCCCTTGTTTTAATACTATATTTAATCAAGGCATCCTATGCTTGTCCTCTTCTTACAAGGCAGACCTTGCTTACATATATACATATGGGACCTTATAATCTTTTATATATATTCAATCATTTTTGTTACCTCTATATATATGCTTGGCTTCGCTTCCTCGGCTTTCTGTTAATTAGTTTGTTTGAGTTCTTAATTATGCCGTCTTCTGTCGTCTAATGCTATAATTATTTTATTCATAAGGCTATAATTTCAATGTGCTTTTCTACTTACAATTTACAAATATGCTAATTCAAAATGTACATATATAGAAAATGTGGAGGAGACGAGAGAGGACAAACATTGTAAGTCCAAACAAATAAATTACTACGGGAATTTGAAATAAACAAATAATTAGTGAAATCCATTGAGATTTATAAGAAAAATAAAAGGTCGGTGGTAGTAACTATGAATATGATAACATTTTATAGACAATCCTAAGGAGCACCTTTGTTTTATACACACTTTATATGGTCTCTATCCCAACAAGTGAAAGAACATAAATTTAAACGCACTTGTTAGTAGAGTTTTACTCTTACACTCTTCCAACCTGAAAAATAATTAGTTTATGTCCAAATGGCGCTTGTAAATTATTCCCTTGGTAAAATTAAAAAAAAAAAAGACTAATAGAGTAGGATTATGTTATTTATATTTTATTGATGGAGAAACAAAAATTTAATGGCGAGGGGGTATTGTACTTAATTGGGACTTTGGGAGGCCAATGAAATGAAAAGAGCAATAAGCAATTATATATATAGCTTAATAGCTAGGCATAGGCCCAAAGACCCACTTGCATTCACTCTTGTGAATGGAAAAAAATTAGTGTTAATTATAAAAGGGTATTGCCCCATAGTGAACTGGCCTATGAATAAAATTAACTTGTAAATATTAAAAAAAAAAAGACCGACTTGCATTCACGCCATGGTAAATTGGTAATTGGAATACTAATGAATTGATGATATTCTAGCTAGCCTTTAACCGCATAATTAAGCTGGCGGGCGGGAGATTACAAGGCAAGTTTTAAGCAGTGAACTGCATGCAGGCCCTTGCAATGCATGTCGTGAGGCTGTTAATTTACTGTTAGTCTTCACATTGCAAATTGCAATTGATTCCTAATATCCCGGGTGATTAAACGTTTTAGTAATCATTACTACTACTACTACTACTGCTTTTCTATTTCTATACATGTCAATCACTTTTCGGACATTTATATAGTACTAATCTTGATGATCATCTTGTGCGCTAAACTCGGAATGAATTTATTTCGAATGGGCCAATCCATTGATTAGTCTTTTACCATTTTTTGGATTATTTAAAGGGAAAGACTAAGAGTATTCATGATTTGCATTAAAAAATGGTAATATTTGATACAAATATAAGAGATATTTAGGTGTTTGGATATAAGAATACATTTTATTTTTGTTTGGATATGTGCAAATTTAAGGTAAAAATATGCAAGTACTATTATTGAGTGCAAATCATGAGTACTTATAGCTTTCCCCTTAAAACACTCGTATATTTAAAACACTCGTATCTAGTAGTAGTTACATGGATACTACTTCTAGTCCGCATTCAAATCCAAATTAGAGAAGAATTCTTAATGTTTATTCTGTTCAAGTTCACAAAATTCAAAATCAAAATATTTCTTAAAAGACATCATCAAATTTTTTTCCACTTCACTTACTAATTATTAACCCAAGAATCGTGTGTATTGCTACTATTCATTGAATAAATATGTATAGTCTCAACACTAACACGACATGATATAGTAGATAGTAGGTTGGTTAGTCTATGTTGATATAATGAAAAAGAAATCTTAACAAATGTTGATTTAGTGTTGATCCTTGGTTGGTTAGTATAGTATATATGTATTAATGGTCTTTTGTTGATTTTAGTATATAATGGTAATCAAAATGTGAAATTAAACATTAATTTAGTTTAGTCATGTCAACCAAAAGAGTGATTGTGTATATACATAAATGTATGATTTCTTTTTTTATTTTTTTTTTCTGCAAACATATAAGTAGTACATAATTTGATCACATGGTGAAATAACAAAGATTATTATAAGATAATATATTATAATAATAATGAAGGGTGACAATCCAAATTTGATGCATAATTAATAGATACTGGTATGTATAAAAATGGGGTAATAGTTCAACATCGATGGGTCATGGATATTGTGGCTTCCATTAATTATTCGGATATAGAAATTAGAATACATCCATTAAGAAAAAGGCAATATATAGATATAGTGGTTATCTATCAAAGAATACATTAACTTAATGCAGATTTAGTTCAAACTTCAAACCTTTCTTTCCTTTGTTTGTTTGGTTTTGTATCTCTAAAATGATTCGTTTTTTGATACTAACAGAAATGTCAACTTGATTGATACACGATAGCGATAGTGGGGTAGCATTGGATTGGACCGGACCAACAATAAGCCATATGCAATTTATCAAATTAGTTTGGGCTTTGAAGATGGGCCTTGGATCAAAGTGGGCTTTGTAGGATTGATTCCCAAACTCAAAGAGTAGACTTAAATTAAATTCTCGCTTACCAACGAAGGGTTGGATCAAGTGGTAAGCAGCTTGTTCCAGCTTAAGAAGGTCTCGGGTTCGAGACCTTACGTACGTAGCTGTCCCTGTTGGACCTTGCGTACGTAGCTGCCCCTGTTGGGAGACTCACCCACCATAACCAGGTGCGCGACGCGGGTCGGATCCGGATTTGTCGGACTAAGCGCTGATACCGGATATCAAAAAAAATAAAATTAAATTCCCGCTTCCATTGGATATTCAAAACTTGAAGACGGTCAGAATTCACATCAATCGACAATCATCTCTCTCTAAACTCTAAAAGTCTATTCCAGATACCATTTGTTCATGGATAATCGCAAAGCTAAGTCTGGACTTTGGTCAGAAATCATAGCGTCGGATTCGGAGTTGCAGGCCATCGCTAAAGAAGAAGAAAAACGCAGAGACAGAATTCAGAACCAAGTCCAACCCATCTATCACAGACGGCGACAAACCCCCACACAGTATGCTCTATTTCTTTTCCTTTTCTTCTTCTCAAATCAAATTCAATTAATCTAATCGTAATGGTTTTGTTGTTGGCAGTAGCAGCGGCAGCACGGCGGAGGCGGTGCAGCCGCCACCCATTCCTCGCAATCGCCTCACTTTGGCTGCTGCTCTCAAGCGGGACAGTTGGAATCGCTCTCTTTCCACCAGGTTCTTTCTTTTCTTTTTTTTTTTCTTTTCCTTCCTATCTCATACTACTACCGTTTTCTTATTTCAATTTCAGCTTCCTCTTCTTGATTATGATATTGTCCTGCCCTTAATTGGGTGTTTCAAAACAACCAAAAAAAAAAGCCTTCTTTGTACCTGCATTATTATTGCTTCAATTAATCAATCCTTTATACCTGCATATTCAGTGCACCATTATGATGAAAAAGAGCAACATGACAAAAATAAAACCTTTACTTTACTCATGCCCATAATTGAGCTTATGCTGCTTGATTCAATGCTTAGGTGTCCTTTTTTTTCTTTTATTGATTCCTCAGAACCTTCAAATGCATTTTCATTTCTTTTGTCACTGCCTTGCATCATGGCTACCTCTTAACTTGGGTCTTATTATTCCATTGTAACTCAAATTTGATGCTTCATTCAGAGGGAGGACGAGTATTGCTGTTGGTCCTTGTGTGAAGAATCAACCACAAGAGAAGCAGGCCAAGAGGAGGGGGAAGCCACCTCTTCCTAAGGTAGGACACTGATACTCTTTCCCTTTTCCTTTCTCCCATCTCGATTATGCAGTCTTCCTGTAACTCTTTTTCCTTCATTTGTTTCTCAACCGCTTAATTATGCCCCTTTGTTGTTCCCTAAAACCTTAACATATAGCTGCATTGGTTACTCTCTTGTTACAAATTCATTTCTCTAATAGGAGTGCGACACATTCTTGTGTTTACAGGGGCATGTTGCAGAACCTCCTAGCTTTGACAAGGAGAGGGAATACTTTCAAGAGGTTGATGCCTTTGAGTTACTGGAGGAAAGCCCGTCACCAAAGAATTCATGGGTCGTGGGCAATCGAAGTATCACTGAGCCTATCCCACACGTGTCATCAAGATTAGAGAAGTGGCTTTCAAAGAAATTAAACCTCTGTTGCGAGCCATCAAGCACTTTATCAAAGATATTAGAAACTCCATCTACTCTGATGGATCCTACATACATTAGTGATTGGGATTCTACTCCAGCTACTTCTAAGGATCCTACATATATTAGTGATCAGGATTCTACTTCAGCGACTCTGAAGGATCCTATATATATTAGTGATGATCAGGATTCTGGTTTAACAACTCCAGAGAAGTGCAACAAAATATCAACAAGTTCTGCTGATGAAGGCTTCAAAGACGTAAAAGACATAGATGCTGCCATCAGGAAACTTTCTTTGGCATCTACAGCAACATCAGTAGATATTGATTGTGTTGATTCATTTGCTTCTTTGCTTGAAATCTGTAAACAATCAACACCTTTAAAGCTACTTGATCTTTTCTCCAAATATTGGTTAGTCTCTATCCAATTAATTTTTTCCTTTTCCTCTAGAAGCAAACTGACATAGTTATATCTTTGGATTAGCAGTGTTTTAGCATATTGCAAATTCCTTCTTCTACTTCATCTCTGCACTAAGTTTATTTGACCTGCTTCCTGCTTCCTGCTTGAGTTGATTATGGTGAAAACTTCTTGACTCAGTGATCCAGAAAATATCGTCAAAATTGGTGAAGGTACCTATGGAGAAGCCTTCAAAGCAGGCAAAACTGTCTGCAAAATAGTACCATTTGATGGAGATTTTCCTGTAAATGGAGAAGTACAAAAGGTATTTATCTGAATAAAATAACTACTTTACTTCAATGTTATTCATAATTTGATTGTTTTAACACTAATAATCCATATGCTTTTGTTGTGCTTCAGAAATCAGAAGAACTGCTTGAGGAGGCTGTACTCTCACAAACTCTTAATACCTTGCGAAAATTTGAAAATGATGTGTCTAATGCGTGCATGACCTTTATAGAAACAATAGAGTATGTTTCGACATCATTTTTTTTCTCTTTAGCATTCTTTTTAACTTGCCTACTAACATTTCAATCAGAAGCAGCTTTATTCTTCATTGGCATATTGGGGTCATGTTCAAGAGAAAGCCATAATGCATGAATCATTTTGCACATTCACAATCATGGTTTGTTGTAGCCCATTTGGTCATGGTCAACCTTGATAGTAAATGCATGAAACTAGATTATTGGGTAGTCAAACTTTCCCTGGTCAAACTGATCATTCGCCACGTGAAGCCTTAGATTTGCATGTTAGCTTCGATTAATTATCATCTTGCCATCTCTTAATGATCTCTTTTTTTTTGACAGTTTAAAGGTTTGTCAAGGTCCTTATGATGCAGCATTGATTAGAGCCTGGGAAAAATGGGATGAAAAGAACAGCTCAGAAAATGATCACCCCAAGGAGTTCCCAGAGAAACAGGTATCTTTCTTCTTCTTCTTTTCATGTTGCTGATGAATGTGTATACACAAAAGTTATAGAGAAACGCTTTATAACCGTTCAGACTCTATTTTAAATGCACATGCCGGACACTCCTGAACATATGGCCTAAAATACAAAGAATGCAAATCTTACAAGTTAAATCCTCTACTAATGTTTATTTATGTGCCTGATGAATTTACACTCAGCGTTATGTCGTGTTTGTTCTACAACATGGTGGTAAAGATCTTGAAAGCTTTGTACTCGAGAATTTTGATGAGGCACGAAGTTTATTGGTTCAGGTAAATCAAAGACCCTTTTTGTGATGCAAAATTATGTAAACAAATATCTTTTGGACCCGAGAGGAAAAAAAAATCAAGGAAATTCTAGTTTGTTTTAATTCATGGATTTTATCTGTTTTCAACAGTTTGCAGTTGACTTATCCATTTTACATTGCAGGTTACAGCTGCCCTGGCCGTAGCTGAAGCTGCATATGAGTTTGAACATCGTGATCTTCACTGGTCTACTTTCTGTCAGATCTTTTTGATAACATTATTTCTTATCTCTGAGTGCTGACTGAAGAATAATATTTTTGTTACAGGGGAAACATACTTTTGTGCCGAAATGACTCTGTCACTACAAAGTTTATTCTTGAGGGCAAGCAAATGTTCCTAAGGACATTTGGGTTATCAATATCAATCATTGATTTCACACTGTCAAGAATAAACACTGGTGAAAGTTCCTTTTCTTCATTAATTACAAAAAATTTGCTATATTAGATGCAGTATTAGATAAAAGTTTTGTGATACATTTGTGTACAGGAAAAAGCATACTGTTTTTGGATCTATCAATGGACCCATATCTTTTCAAAGGTCCAAAAGGAGACAAACAAGTAAGAAGCTAGCTCAAGCTTTTGAATTTCCATTCGTAGGTGCATACACACTTGCATTCACATCTAATCTAGCAAAGTTAATGTGCTAATGAATTATCAAATGCAGTCGGAAACATATCGAAAAATGAAGGAGGTTACAGAAGATAACTGGGAAGGAAGGTACTTTTCTATCTCTTTACATCTGAACATAAGTCAGAAGTTTCACCCATTCTAGGATTTGGCACCATCATACTGCTCAAATATTAGTTTAAAGTGATTGCTGTCATGAATGAACTAGATTCCACAGCTAGTTATTACTACTATTAATTCTACGGCTTAAGGTGGAAATAAAAATGGTTTTGTTCCTAACTAAAGCAAGTCAACTTTACAATCAAGTTTCAGTTGGATGGTTACTCTAAGAGAATATTTTGAGAAGAATGAGATTCATAAAGCTGCCCAAGCATCAACTATACCAATATACCATAGATTGAGGAAAGGAGTTTGATGTTTCCATTAGTCAAACTCATTTGAAGCACTTAAGGTTTTTTAAATTTTCTTTTCATTAGTTATATTCCAGGAGGGGATGAACCTCTCTCCAAGGTTTTGGTCACCCTGTTCAATAAGCTACAAGTTTTACATCATAATTCATTTTGAAATTTCACGGATGCTGTACATAAGTACTCATTTATTTTTGTCATTCTACAGTTTTCCCAGAACTAATGTGTTATGGTTGTTATACTTGGTGGATATTCTACTGCTGAAGAAAGCATTTGTAAGTGAATTCATCCTATAAATCATGAAACTGCTCACTATCTTCTCTTTTCAGTTTTGCATTTAAGACAAAATCCTCAGAAAAAGAGGCATGCTAAAGTGGAGGCAACCATAAATCCATAATAATGAAGGGAAATATGATCAAGGATTCTTTTCCTGCTAAACATTGCTTTATCTGCTCTTAAGCTTTGAGTAATTAATGTGTCTCATCTCAGGTACGTTCTTCAAAGAATGAGAGAGATATGCGGTCTTTGAAGAAGCGTCTGGAAAAATATGATTCAGCTAAAGAAGCAATTTTTGACCCTTTCTTTGGGGATTTATTAATGGAGCACGCCAAGCCTTGTGAATAATACACTAACAGATGGGAGATGAGAGATTCTGCTAACATTAGTTAGTTTGTAAAGGAAAATTTTGAATTTGGACATCTGGTCTTAACCAGTAGTACTTGACAAACCTGACCTGACGGTGATAGATAGGAAACTGCATAATGTTATATTTGTAGTTGTATCGTAAATGAAGTAGTAAACCTTTCATTAAATTAAAGTACCATTTCTGCCTACTTGCGACATTCACTTTCAATTATGGTCAACTGTGTGTTTCATTGCATTAATATTTCAATTTATTATTAACAGCATCTCGATTCTCGACTCTATCCCTGCAATTTTCTAGTATCAATCCATCTCTTCCTCAGCTTTCTCTTGTTACCAAAATTTGGAGCAGTGGCATGGTGTTCAATACTAGCAACTTTTCCAAAACTATTCATCCAGAGCCAGAGGAAGTTGTATTGTAAATAATTTTCTGCTGTGGAACTGGAACAACACCGTAAAAGGATATTTGAAACATTTTTTCAAGTTGATGTTTTCAATACTAAAACTAAATTATGTCTACTTTTTATTCATAAGTTGGAAATTATATATTCCCCGAGCCACGAGCCATGGTAGTGTATGACCAACAAATTGCTTTCTAACCAGAAATTTGGATGATATGTTCCAAAAGTTGTCGACAAATATACACAATGGTGTATATGTTAAGTCGAGTTTTGTGCTGGTGACTGAAAATTTAGCATATATATATATATATATATATATAGTAGTGTTATTATACTATTATTATTATGACCAAGTGTACAAATTAAACTGCAAAGAAGAAGCAGTAATAAAAGTAACAGAAGAGAAATGCCAATAGAGCAAAGCAAATGATATATGATAGTAATATAATTCTGTGGTAGCTGCTATTAATATTTTATGCTCTTTTGTGTATAGGAATTTAGGATGTTACATATACAATCTGCCAAACCTTATCATGGGAAAGAATGAGTATTTCTTGTTTGTTTGCTTTCGGCTGATTGAGATAAGGAGCTTTTGATTAATAGTTTTGAAATAAGAGATTAATTCACATGGCTTGGCTTGTCCCCACTCCTTCATTTTACAATAATAAGTATATCTCAACAAAGTAAGTGGAATCCATTACCCATGGTACTAATATAGTAAGATAGAAAGCAAAATTTTAGGAAAATCTTTGCCCAGTTGCTGACAAAGTGCTAGTATTTACTATTACTAATGACGGAATGTTTGTCTTGTAGTATGTAATGAATCGTTGCAGATTAACTATTAAACTTGTTTCCGACATTATATTTGTATGAGCAGATCTTATCCATGTTGATGATACAGATACAGTAGCCTTTGGACCCTGAAAAAATACATACAGGGGAGGGCAGATGGCTACTTTATTTTCCTTTTGCCTTTGCCTACTTTTTATCGACATTTATTGATAATTTAAGTGGATTTGGATTTTGCTGAGGTAAGCCAATTTGACCTTTGATTCACTCTCTTTTTATGTTGTCCAACCACGTTCAAATCTTTAACTGCCCCCAAATCACCTAAATATTAATCTTTCCGACTTACTACTTTTTTCATTCTTAGTCAGTAAGTTGTTGAAACATGTAATTGAATTACCACAGAGAATTCGAAATATGGTAGTAATTAATAGATGTAAAACAAAAACATGATGGAAATAGTGGGAATATTCAAGATTATACCAATTGCATCATCTTTTTTTTTTTTTTTCTTGATCATGACTGTAGTTTGAAGATTGAAACCAGATATGTATGTGTGTGTTAGTGTGCTTCACTTTTTTGCTTTTGAATTATGGATAATGGCGAGCGATGCTGCTGCTGCTGCTAGTTGTAGTCCTTTTTAGAAATGGTGAAGGGCATATTCATGGTTTGGAAATGCATGTGCACATGTCATTTGCCTCGTCAGATTCAGGCTGCTTTTATATATATAAAATCTGAACCCTAAACGGCTTTGGAAAAAGATAAAGAAAGTAGCTAAAAAGCATGGCTGATCCATCCCACAGTAGACAGACAGAACATTTCCAACCCCATGGCCATTCTTCATGACAAAGTAATATCTTTCCTTTATCATTACATGGAATATAGTCATCCTTCTTTTACTTTACATTTATATATACCTTTTCTCTCTTCACCTTTATCTTCATCTCTTTTTCAGTTTTTCTCTCTCTCTCTCTCAAATGCCTTTATATTCTCAAGTGCTCTATGTGCATTGTCTTTTAACCACCCTCTCTTCCCATTGTTTGAATAACACACACAAAAAAAAAAAGAACATTTAGGTCTCTGCCTAAATAAACCCAGAAAAAAAACCTCTGATTAATAATGATGGCTAAAGGGGCTTCAAATTGCCTCTTATTATCCCTTCTGTTTCTTCTTGTTATCTACTCTTCTGGTAAGTAACTGTCTTCTTCTCTTTGATTTGAGAGGAAAATCTTGTTAATTAGTAACAAATGCAAGTGAAACTCTTCAAGTTACTTTACTTATAGCCATTTTTATTGTTTCTTGTATATATCTGAGCAGGAGCTCTGGTGGGTTTCTCCTATGATGCAAGAGGAGAAAGTGCAGCTTCTTCAATTAGTAGAGCCATATCATTCCTCCAGCTAAACAAGGTTAGGGTCTTCACAGCAGATGATAGGGTATTGACTAGTCTGTCCAACTCTGGTGTTTCTGTTGATCTCCTTTTAAATGAGAGTTTTGTTGAGAATTTGACAAGCTCCTCCTCCAACTCATCTGCTATCTCATGGCTGAAAACCCACTTACTTGCTCATCTTAACATTAAAACCATTGTTGTAAGCTCATCTGATACTGATACTGATAATAATACTCACTTAGCTAAGCTGTTATCCACCTTGAAATCAATTGATTCCCTCCTCACTAGTTTTAAGCTTCACAGACAAGTAAAGGTGTCAGTAGCTTTTTCATCATCATTCTTGCCAAAACTAAACAGCCCCACATATCAAAGTGATCTGCTTAGGATTTTTGGTTTCATCAACAAGATTGGGTCCTCCGTCATTGTTGATGCAGAACCCAGCATGGGAGATCAGTTTCTTCACTCTGCCATTGAAGCACCCACTGTTCCCATACTCATGACAATCAAAAGCCCTGCTTTTCCCAGAGCAACTGAATTTATTGCCAAGGTTGGAAAATCATTAGAAACCAACAATGAGGTATCGGCAATGGAAGATTTTGTAGAGGAAAAAGAAGAGCAGAGTACTGGTGGTAGACAACTCCTTAGTACTAGTGTGAAACTGAAAACAACAGAACATGACATCATCTTCCCGCCGACAACAACCATTCCAAACAATCCCAATCCCACACCAACAATTGTCACTGTCCCCTCTACAAATCCTGTCACCATAACGCCCGCTAATCCTGCAGACACACCAGCGGCCATTCCCACCACCACGCCAGTCACGGTGCCCTCCACAAATCCCAACAATCCGACGGTACCAATCACCAATCCGGTGACGACTCCGGCGCCCGTTGCGGTGCCAGGGGCGGCGCAGCCAGTGACAAACCCTGTAACAACATATCCAGCCCCAACAGGGGGTGTCCCTGTCAGCACACCTGTTACAAACCCAGTGACAGTGCCACCTCCAGTGACCACGAACGCACCCGCAATTCCAGGACAGAGCTGGTGTGTGGCGAAGAGCGGAGCGCCGGAGAGTTCGCTTCAGGCAGCGTTGGATTATGCGTGTGGAATCGGAGGAGCAGACTGCTCACAGATCCAGCAAGGCGCCAGCTGTTACAATCCTAATAGTTTACAGAACCATGCGTCCTTTGCTTTCAATAGCTACTACCAGAAGAACCCAGCGCCAACCAGCTGTGACTTTGGGGGCACTGCCACCATTGTCAACACCAATCCAAGTAAGACTATGATATATATGTTGCTTCTTTGTTAAAGTGATGGTGGTGTGTTTTTTAGAATCTCACAAATTGAACTTGTTATTAATATAGGCAGTGGAAGTTGCATTTACCCAAATTCCGCATCACAATCAACTCCAACCGCAACTCCAACTGCAATCCCAACTGTAACACCGCCCACAACGTCATCAACATCAGGGGCAGGCGTACCAGGGTAAACATATATACTTATAGCTTTATTTATTCTAGGAGTAATAGATTGCTTTGAAATACTAGAGCTAGAATTGGTGATGTTGTGTGTTTTGCAGCTCCGTCACCCCACCATCGGTGTTAAATTCAAGCACTCCTGGGTCAGGGTCGGGCGCCACAACCGTTTTTGGGTCCGACGCACCTCCCAGTTCCAACACGTCAACATCCATGTCAGGCTCAGCTGCTATGAAACCTTTGATCAGCAGCTTCATTGCGATGATATCGTTTGTTGCAGCTGTAATCTTCCTAGGCGTCTAGAATTCAGCACATCGTAACGTAACGAATGTACATAAAAACAGGTCAGAAGCTCATGCGCTCCAACCACCAACTAGTTGAAAGAAACAGGACTTGAGTTCCAAATTGTGAGTGATCATGGCTGTTGAAGATCATGTTTCTTGCTCATAGTAAAAGAGTAATTTTGACATGAATGAAACATACAACTTGTAGTCAGTAATTATTAGTTTAATTAATGTTTAGGGAAACAACAGTTGTAGGCATAAGTTTGGAATGTACAACTCTATCTATCTATCTATCATGTAGAAAATTCGTAGATGCTTGATCAAATTATTATGAGATTATTATTTCTGATGGTATTGCTTTGCATTTTGCATTTTGCATTAGTCATAGAGAGAGAGAAGTAGTAACGCTAATGCCATATTGTCTCTTCTTGTTGATGCAAACAAAGCCATCAGATATATGTAATATATAATTCAGTCTATAACTATATATCCACTAAAACCTTGATTTTACCATTTTTAGTATATTTACACATGAGCAAAATTTTCTTTTTGTCCCAAAAAAGTGTACTATGCCTCATATGATATCTCAGCAAACAGCAATATTTGTGATTGTGAAGATAAAAATTAGCTTAGACAGGGGCAAAAATTAAGAATTATAATAATTACACATCATTCCCTCTTTGCTTAAGATTTAAGAATGCAATTGCAATGAAACCATTGTTTTCTTCGGATCAAATATTTGGGAGAATTTTACGTTAAAAAGAAAAAAAAAAAAGAAAAAGATTAGGAGGAAAGGAATGGCTATTGTCTGGCAGTCACTAGGACTAGGAACATGCACAGTAAAAAAAAAAAGCATTTCGCCAACAAGTCAACAAAACATTATGACAGCAACCATACTCAATTATAGCACGAGATTAGAGACAATCTACTGTTGTTTCACATGTACTAACATTGTCCTAACGACTATATTTGGAGCCAAATTATAGAATCCTGTAGCATCGGATTCCAGTTGTACTGGGCGGAAGGATCCCATCTTTTTCATACCAGAACATTCTGACTTCAATAACATCACATTCATATATAATAGAAATAATAATGCTTGTTAGTTACCGTTTTACTAGCTTTGCTTTATTAACATAAATATCATGAAAATTTTCTAGTTCCAGGCGAGATGCAAGGACTGCCATTCATGTCTTATGCAACACAGGATAAAGCTGAGAAAGTTTGGTCATCATGAGCTCTGCTAATGAGCATGCATGGATAAATCGCCTCAATGTAGGTTGCTCACGATGAGGATAGATGATATTTCGACTGATAGTGATACTATGAGAAAAAGGAAAAAAAAATCCTGTACTAGATCTACACTACAAGTATTTCTACAAGGACAATGGTTCTACCACTTTCCTAACTCAGGTATTCATTATACACAACACCTAATACTAAATGAAATTACCGCTTTGAAAACACCACCAAGACTAACATCGACATTGAAACTACAATCTTGAAACCAGAGGTTTCCCAGAAATTCTGTTTCTCAGCCCCCACAGCTCCACATTGTTGTTTTGCTGCCAGTTGATCTCTAAGTTCTTTCAAAGCTTTGTCCCTGCGCTCTCCCATCTGCCAGAATTAATTGAATGAGCTCACTTTATTCTATGCAACTGAAACAAACTAGTATAACAGTATAGTTTTGTGGAAGGAGTAAGAAAGAACTTAAACATGAAACCCGAATATGTTCGAAGAGCCTTATCCATGTCCACAGTTGGCAAGATGTATATACAAGTAATTTAGTAGAATGTCTAAAGTGAACAATGTATCCCTCAACCATCATTTATGCAATGAAAAGTGGAGGAGTTATTTAATAGAGGGAGCATTGGAACAGTAGGTTCAGTAAGAATGATATCTACACATGAAATGAAATGGGCCACCTTGCATAGAAGGTGCAGTCCATTAAAGAAAAATTAGTTCAAGCAGGGATCTAAACAAATTAGCAACGCAAACATGAATGGAGAACTCATTAACATCAGAAAATCACTAGATATAGAATCCTATTAAGCAAGATCTGAAATTACCCTTTGGAGTCTTCGTGTCTGAGCACGAGCTTCTTGGAGACAGAATTCCAACTTCAACACCCTCTTTTTAAGTTCCTGATCAGCTCGCTTTTGTTTATCTAACTGCTCCATACAACAGATAAGAAAAAAAATCATTATAAATAATATTCTATATGTATAGATAGAAAAGAAAAAAAAAAGTGAATTGTAATAAAATTTGAAGGATCTTCATGTTCAAGAGTAAATACCTGTGATTCCATTTCCTTTGTTTTAAGCTTCCAATGGGCAGACATAATCCTGATTTCATCTTTCAGTTTGGCTATTTCTTCATCCTTGACAACTAAAAGTCTATTAATCTTTTCAAAATTCTTGGGAGAAACCTCATCCAACAGTTTCCTGAGCTCACAGTCCTTGCTTGCTCCAGCCTTAGCAACAGCTTGCATGATATCTTGCTCAATTCTTAAGACCTCATCTTTCAGCTGCTTTTGGGAAGATTCCCTAGCTTGAAGATCCTTCTGCAAACAATCTAGTTGTTCTCCTAACCTAGTCACCTGATCCTCATGCTCTTTCAGTGTACTATTCTTCGCATCCAACTCCTTTAGCAGTGCTAAACACTGAAGCTGTGCTGACTGAGCTGAAGCAGCACTTGCATCAGCAGTAGCTTGAGTGACTGAAAGCTGTGATCTAACATCATCCAATTCCCTGAGATACTGAGAGTCACATAGCAAAGTCAAATCAGGATCCTAGAAGTGGATTAGGCTAAAAACATAGACAAACCATTGAAGCCACAATACCAAAAGAGACACACTTTACAAAAATGCTGAAACAGCCTTGTAATTATTCAAGTCAAAGGTAGTGCCATTAACATTCAGTGCTGCATTTCACATAAGATCATTTTCTTTCCAAAAATTCAATTATTATCTGACATCACTTGTAAAATTAGATATCCATAGGTGGAAAGAAGTTGTAGATACTACCTAATCGGAGTCTTCTTTAAACATCAAAATATGTCAAGTTGTCTTAAGATTTTTGTTTCAATGTTTGTATTTCTAAACCGTTGTGTAAAATGGAGACAAATTATAATCTCTCATTCAAGACATGTTTCTTCAGACGCAATCGAGGGGATACAAGAACAGGTTCAATTGGTGCAATACTACCATCAAAACAAGGCATCGGTTACATGCAGTTTAAAGTTATAACATCATTCAAAACCATTTGGCCATATCTCTCAAGATAATGACTATAATAACAAAAATGAATTTCATGTTCTAATACAAATAATTTTGCCCATAAAAATGAGTGACTTCCTTATCAGGATTTTAACAATTGCTTGAGGACATTACAAAAACAGACACTATCCTGTTATTGTTTTATACTAATACTAAAGTTATAAACATTCCTTAGTTAAACTAGTAGAGTTACCTTCAATAGAAGTGGAATCAGTTTCCATCATGCTTCAAATTACTTACATAGGGAAGAAATTGTAAGTCAATATTACCATAATTTCAAATCAAGCATCAAATGAATCTATCACTTGGCAAAATAGGAGACATTTTTATGTGTGCACAAAGTTTGATTTTGTGACCAACTAGCTTATCTTATGGGTGAAGACAACAATTTCCCGACTTATTCAAGTTAGGATGAAGAGAAGACATTAAAATATGAGGAGAAACACTTGGTCACCTTTCCTTTGATGGGCTCCGCCAAAAATAACCCAAGAGGAAAAGCCAAAAGGCAGGCTAAAACAATTTTAAAAGAGCAATACGCCAAAAAGGGGAGCCATTTAAGGTCAGATCAACTCAGTCAACATATATCACATAATTAATAGCATCATTAGCAAATAATAGGTTCATTCTAAATGATTATTAACTATAACAACTGAAAGATAAGTATAACATAATCAATAATCATACTACTATAGAGCTAATTAATCAGCAAAAGAACTGACAAAATTGAAGAAGTTGGATGTAAGTGATACCTTCTCAGCAGCAGATGCTGAAGCTTGCAGTTGGCCACTTTTCTCCTCTAATCTCGTCTGCAATCTAAAAATCTCATCTTCCATGTTCTTTGCCTTTGACTCAGCTTCCTAATTTTATATTTTGGTTTAAAAGAAAATTGGTACCCAGGTATTAGTAAATAAAAATTCCAGTTGACCCCACAAGCCAAAAATAGCCAAAAAGAGAGAAATGATTCAATTCAAGGCTGAAAGTTAACATAGAACACAAAAAGAAGCCATAATCAGCAAAGAATATACCTGTCTAGTTAGGGTTTCTTTAGTAAATAACTGCTCTTGAGATGCCAAACGGCTCCTAACCTCCTTCAACTCAGCAGCCAGTGAGACCACGTTACGCCGAAAACTCTGTTTCTTCTCATTCAAATCCTTCAAGAGCGGATCAAAATCCCGGGGCAGAAGGGATTGGGATGACGGAGACACGGTTGATGGCTCAGCAACTGACATGAGGTTGAGGGATAGCGCCTTCTTGATCCAGCGATGTGATGGGTATGGTTATGGCGGTTCTATTGTTAAAGATCTGATAATGAATACATTCAAAGAATCAAGAGGGTTGAAGAAAAGTTAGGGGTCTATTGCAGTAAATGAAAGGCATTGCTTGCCCTGTGATATCTGCATGTGAACATGGTTGTTGTGCATTTAATTAAGGTGGGGTTGCAAGCAACAAAGTTTGAAAATATAATATTCTACACTACTAGACCTTGTAATAACACCCACAGTCACAGATTAAAAAGATTACTAAAAGAAAATAAAGAAGAGAAATTTGAGAGGGAGAGACATAGAGGGGTAGCTTTGAAATAGTGCAAAGGGTTCCAATGTTTGAGCTCCAAGTTTAAAAGTTTAAAACTTTGAAGGCTTTGACCAAAAAAAATAAGGATTTTTATGGGGTGGGGGAAAATCTGGTCCAAGAGAAGAGAAGAGAAGGCTCAATTAGCTACTACAATAATTTATGGTTGTCTTGTAAACCACAAGAATCTTCAGCCTTGTGGTATTATTACTAGTAATATATTGAAGATAAGAGAGAGAAAGAGAAAGAGACAGCTTTTTCAATTTTTCTTTTAATTTTGAGCAGAAGAAAGAGACAGCTTTTAGAATGAGAAAAATGGGAAAAGATTCAAATTTGAAACAGGTTGTAAAGCCCAAGAATTTGAAAATGGAGAAATTTTCTCGAGAAAGTAGAAATCCTTTGATTTCCAGAAAACAACAAAAAGGATGAAACACCTCACCTCACTCACAGAGAGAGAGAGAGAGAGAGAAAATCCAAAGAAAAGAAACGACTTTGGCTTTTTTACAAACAAATCAACAAAATAAGAGAGACAAAAACAGGGAATCATAGCACATACCAATACAACACAGCAACTCCTGCTTGGTCTTTAACTATAAACCACCCAGAAATGAGTTGTGTATCCTGAAATCATTAAGGTTAAGCTTGTGCTCTGGTAAGCGACTGGTAGGTGGGATTTGTAGTTGAAGGAGCGACGAAAGGGCGAAGATGGAGCAAGGGATTAGAGATGGGATCGGACGGGAAAGAGAATGGGAATCAGAAGAGGGAATAATATTTTATTTTGGGATTTGTTTAATCTCAATCTCAATCTCAATCTCAATCCCAATCAATAAGAGAAAAGGAGGCAATTAGTTAGCTTCTTTCTTAAATGAGTAGAAGATTATTTCCTAATAATGGTGAAATGGGAAAGTTTACACTTTACATTCACATTACTACAAAAGAAAACAAAAATTAAAAGCAAAAATAGAAGTTTGTCGTTATGTAGGATTTTTATTTTTGGCCATAGTTATGTAAGGATTGAGTTTCCCTCTTTCCCTGTGTTTAAGCGGACATGTTTTGGCACGCGTAGCCAACATCCTCAGCCAGATAGAAAGAGAGTGAAAGAGAGAGAGAGTTTGTTGTGTATTAGGTAGGGAATTGTTTGGTTCGGCAACTCCGAGCCTGGGGTTGTGTAGTAATATGACAAAACCCCAAGCTGTCTTTGGTGGTGGGTAGTAGAGTGGAACAGGATTCCCGGTCCTGCTTTTGGTTTGGGTTCTTTGATGAGTTTGACTTGCGGAAGTTGCGCCAGTGAGTGAGCCATCGAAGCCATCAAGCGCGCTAGGGCTTTGCAGCGGGCAGATGGATTATGGTCACGTGGAACTTCCCATACTCGCTGGATCCTGTTGCTATCTATGAATGGGCTTTTGTTAAGTTGTTATTGGGCCTTAAAGCCTCATATCTGTTGGAATCAGTTACTCTTACCACGAAAGTAGAATCCTGGGACTGAGTCGACTGACTATAGGAAGTAGAATCCTGGGCATGGCTTTGGTTGGTTTTGTTACGACATCAACCAGTAATTTGTTGCTCTTATGATTCGATTAATGTCACTACTGTTGGAGTGTTAGTGTTTTTTTTTTTGGTTAAAAGGAGTGTTAGTGTTTGTGTGTTGTGTTTTCCTCTCACAACGTCAAAACAAAATACTTGAAAAGTAAAGCACTTCTTTTCCGAGTAGTTTACTTATATGGTGTTGAAGACAAGTTCACTTGAAAGCCTTCCCCAAATTATCCTTGGGCCCGCCCCCCGGCCTGTATGTGATTGTAATTTGTAAAGCGTAAATATTGACCTCACTCAAACTACAGTAGTCATCACGGTGTGCAGAAAGAGAGAGTTAGAGTTGATCAACTTGTGCTTCTTCAACACTGCCAGTTTGGCTGCATCGATTTCTCAGGTCAGCCGTCTTTTCCTTCTCTTAATTCTTGTTTAACTCTTGCTATATGGTTCTAAAGCTCTCAACCCTCAAATTTCCCTTTAAACTCTCTCCCTGCCGTAACTTACCTGCCCGCTATTTCTCCACCACTACTCTCCAACTCGACCTCCAACCCCACCCCAATCCTGACGATTTCCAATCCAAGATTCAGTTTTTGCGCAACAATCTATACCCAGATAGCTTATTACGGGTTTTGGATCAAACACAAGATTTGAACTCTGCTCTCAACATTTTCAAATGGGCTGCCTTACAGAAACGCTTCAACCACACCGCTGATACCTATTACCATCTCATCCTCAAACTGGGTTTTGCTGGAAATATTAAGGAATTGGACAATTTTTGCCTCAATTTGGCTAGAGATAAATGTGTTGGTGCGGAGGAGGCTTTTGCTTCTTTGATTGATACATTTGTTAAACGTTCCTGTCTGAATGAGGCCACTAGGGTCCTTGTGCGTACGATATCAGGTGGCTATACTCCCTCTATCAATGTATTCAATCATTTATTGGGTGCTCTTGTTAGTCAGAAAACAGATTTCCAACAAGTGTTGTTTGTTTATAAGGAGATGGTGAAAGCTGGAGTTTTACCCACTGTCGATACACTCAACTCTTTGTTGGAGGTTTTGTTTGAGACCAACAGGGTTGAGCTAGGTTTGGATCAGTTTAGGAGGATGAACAAGAAGCGCTGCACTCCTAATGCTAGGACGTTTGAGATTGTTATTAAAGGTCTTATTGTGAATGGTAAACTCAATGATGCAGTGCTCATTTTGCACGAAATGTTGGACCTTGGTTGTCGGCCAGATTTAAGTTTCTATACCTGCATTCTGCCATTGATGTGTCAAGAGAACAAACTGGAAGAGGGAATTCAGCTATTTAGGCTAATGAGAGCATCTAATTTAGTGCCGGATTCACTAATTTGTAGACATTTGATTCGTTGTTTATGTATCAACCTTCATTTAGATGATGCAACTAACATTCTTCGAGAGATTATAGAAATTGGTGAGAATCCTCCTGTTGATTCTTTTGTGGATATAGTGAATGCATTTTGTGAAGGGGAAAGTTTTAGTGAGGCAATACATTTCTTGGAGAATAACTCTGCTGATTTAACTTCTCCATACAATTCATTGCTTGACGGTTGCTGTAAGGCTGGTAATTTTTTTCTGGGAAAAAGTCAGCTTGACAAGATGTCTGAGAGAGGCATAGCTGATTGCGATTCTTGGAATATTCTTATCAGATGGGTTTGTGAGAATGTGGGCATCAAAAAAGCTTATGAACTTCTTGGGAGTATGATTGTACGGTCACTGGTTCCTGATTCTGGCACTTATGCAGCTCTTCTTCTTGGTAATTGTAAATTGAACAAGTATGAGGAAGCTTTAGAGCTATTTTATTACACTCGTTCCAAATTTTGGGTTCTAGATTCTATATGTTATTCCAGGCTAGTTGAGGGCCTTTGCAGGCTAGAAAAGATTAAAGAGGCTGTTGAGGTATATTCATACATGTCCAAAAGTGGATGCTCCCTTGAAGTCACCACATTCAATATGTTGATCAGAGCTATATGTGATGTTGGAAAGGTGGATGAAGCAATCAAGCTGAGACAATTGGCTTATCATTCTGGTACTTCGTGCAGTACTTTGACTTACACGACTATCATGCTTGCCTTGCATAAATCTCAAAGGGCTAAAGATGTCTTGGTAATACTTTCTCAAATGCTGATAGGGGGTTGTGATGTTCATGCAGAAGCTTATTGCATCCTCATACGAAGTATGACTACCCTGAACCGATTTAAGGATTGTGCTTTCTTTTTGAAGTTAATGCTTGATGAAGGTCTCATACCTGATTCAGAGACATTGCATGATCTTTTCTCTTGTTTAGCTAGCCATTCTCAGTTGCATTTGGTGTCAAAGGATATTGATAAAATTATTTCTAGAAGTGAGAACCTAGATTCAGCCATTTATAGTTTACTTATTGAAGGCCTCTGGAAAGAAGGTTGCAAGAGTGAGGCTCATCTTTTGTTAGATTTGATGTTGGAAAGGGGTTTGGTCCCAGATGCTACAATCCATACATTATTGATTGGTTCCAATGTCAAAGAGGTAACAAGTTCAGGAACAACAATGTATGCAAATTCAATGGAGGAAGATAATGTTAGTAACATTCTTGCCGAGGGATTGGGGAAGTGATTAAAAAGTGTGATATTCACTAGGGCTATCTTTAATTGGGCCATATGCCCGTTCCTTGTGGTACATTCTTCCCAGCCGCAAAACTGCAGGTGCTGTGTTCATTCTCACCCTCAGGAGGATCAAAACTATATCATTCTGTCCCAGCTTCATGGCTCGGATGTACATATATGCAATAGAACTGCCTTCAGCGGCATTGTGGTCATGCGAGGTTAGTATGTATTTTAGTTTTCTTCAATACGTCTCTAAGAAATTATAATGTACTTTGCACGTGAAAAGAGCATACGTATATCAAAATCTTTGGAGCTAGAAGGGAGGGTAAGGTAAACTATTTTGCAAAAAGGAATTTGTCTCATCTTTTAGAATGTTAACTGTTTTCTTCAATCGTAATTGTCCATCAACAAAGGCTCACCCCAATTAACTTTCTTTGGGCTATTCGCTAGGCAAAGCTTCCATCTTCTTGTTCCTATTTAACTTCATTGGATTTGGAACCACTCTATAAAGCCCGATACAAAAGGAAAATAATAAGTAAAAACAAGGAAAACCCTCAACCGAATTTGACGTTGTTACTTGCTACAGATTCTTCTGCCATGGATTCCTTTGAAGACATCTTCGATTCATCGCTCAAACTAGAAGAAACCCATTACCAAGAAGGGTACAAAGAAGGTTATAACCACGGAATTGAAACTGGAAGAGAAGAGGCGAGGCAAGTAGGTCTTAGAACAGGTTCCGAAACAGGCGAAGAGCTCGGTTTCTACAAGGGCTGCGTTGATGTTTGGAAATCCGCCATCCGAATTGACCCGACCCGGTTTTCCGCTCGAGTCCAAAAGGGTATTAAGCAAATGGAGGAATTTATCGGAAAATACCCAGTTACGGATCCGGAGAGTGAAAGTGTTGAAGAAATTATGGATGCTTTGAGGCTTAAGTTTAGGGTTATCCGTGCAGCTTTGGGTGTTAAATTGGAATATGATGGTTACCCAAAACCCAAGGACATCGAGTTTTGATTTGAGCTATTTCTTTTAGGTATTTTCTTTGCTTTCAGATGTTCTTTGTTTTTCCTTTGATGTAAAGATAGTGTAACAAAATTTGCACGAACTCGAAAAACCAATCTAAGCAGCTGTATTTTTTGAGTACAAATCAACTTTAGTCTTGACTTCGCCTTTAATTGCAGCCCAGTTTCTACTTTAATCGTCAAAGATGATCATGATGATGCATTTCAAAAGCATTTATTACAAGATAAGAGAATCAAGCTTACAACCTTAGCTCAATCCAAGTTTTTCCATCAATTGCTTGCGCGAATGTTATTAATCTATCTATATATGTATGTTATCAGACAATCAATTGCGGCAAAAGAAATCAAAAGTAGTGCGTGGTGTAGAATAAGCTGTGGAAAGTACTCTCGATGCTACAATGGAGTTAGCTCTTTCGGTGTAATGGATGCCATCCCAGCTTACAAACCGAGATCCCTCGTCGCAGACTTGGTAGCCAGGCTGACCACATGTCACTCTGATGTTGTAATTGTAGGGAGGTCCTCCAGAGCCACAACACGCCATTAATGGACTTGAGAAACCTACATGGTTTATACGAAGATTCATCAAAACTCAAAAGACTGGATCATCCATCCATTGAGTATTTGTATATAAACCCTTTTCATGAGATCTTAATCCAGTATGAGTATGTATAGTGCAACGGAGCATAAAAGATGGCACGAATCCAAGACCAGCTTACCGTATTTACTGGAGTTGGCAATGAGGTCATACTTGATGGCATATATATCAACATACACAATAGTAGCATCAACCAGCTCAGACCTCAGCTGTAGGGTCATATGGCGCAGCGCTTCATTGAATAATTGCGCTGCAGAATTATAAGTGGAGATACAGCCATGTGGATCCAAATCTTTCGTTTGAAGTAACCAAAGTTTCTGAGGAAGACATCCCAATGGTCCTGTATTGTGTATCCAGAATTTCCTTCCCCCCTGATTATATAAAGTCTAAAGGGGAGGAAAATTGATGTCAGAATGAAAAAACCAGACATATTCACTTTCCTATTTATACCAAAGTAAAACGGTTTTTAAGCATGGAAACTATGAAGTTGTTATGTTCTCACCAAAGCATATATACTATTCAGACTTGTAAGATTTGATCCTATATATTTTATATATATAGTAAGTGACATTAGAGAACTCACCTTGACAGCATTGTTTATTTCTGCAACGACAGAGGGAATTGTTTTGGTTACTTGGGCATATGATAAGTTTTTGTCAAATGAGTCAGCAATGTCATTCTGCCCAATATCGATGATGTAAAGTGCATTCCGGAATCCTTGCTCATTAATCAAATTTCTTGAACCTAAAACAGAAAAGTTTTAGTTATTATAGTATAGTTAGCTCATTATTTAAACTATACCAGTGTGGTAGGAAGTATGTAATTAGTACCAGCAGCATGAACAAGTTCAAGGGAGCGGGCCTTGAAGTGAAGAAACTGCATGATCTGAATGTTTAAAGAAAAAGGAACAAATTTTGGAAGAGTAGACGAGCCCACCACTGCAAAGTTTGCACCATTTCTGAACTTGGACCCGCCCAAAGAGTCTAGATATGGGCTTAGGAAACTTGCATTCAAGCTTTGGCCTGCATTATTATTATTATTAGTATGTAAATTCTATAATGTACTACAGCCATATAAAAAAATACAAAATAAAATCCCGAACTTTGGATCCAATTTAAGACAAGATCTCTATTTAAAAACCTTACCCAAAGACAAGATCTCTCTATTATTGTGTCGGAACACCCTGATTCCTGAAGATATGGGGCATACTCCAGATCCTATATCTATATATATATATAGTATATACATTTCATCTTCCCACTATTTGAGCCTGAGCCGACACATTTTTTTTTTATTAATCCAAATGCCACAGTGATCTTTATCTGACTAAATATTGCCTGAAGATATCATATCATTGATTCATTGGTAATAATGCTTTACTTACATAAATTTCTTCCATGCATGCTAATTGCTAATTGCTAATTGCTAGTATTAGGTTACCCATGCTTAATTAGAGTATTGGGCGCCTTAGTAATCTGATGGCAATATATTGTTTCTTAACTTATAATGTTATGTTTGGCCCCACCCCCACATGTATTAATTGATCGACGGGCAGAGGCAGGGCACCGTCAGGAAAGCAAACTAAGCTGACCAGATGGGGCCTGGGGCCATCACCTCATTTTTTACCGTTGGATGCGCATACATACATACATACATGATACATGATACATGATACATGATACATACATACATTTCACTCAAGTGAAAGCAAGAAATCAAATCACTGTATCAAAGTAATTAAAACCAAAAACGTGAGTAGTTAAGCTAGCCAATTAACTACTTACAGAGGAAATCAAGGAGGAGGCGTCCATCAGATAATCTCCCAGTTGATCTACGAAAATAGGAGCGGCCGTTGGGAAGATTAACAGGAAAACCAAGTCCAGAAGTAAGGCCACCGGTGTCTGAGTTGGAATCGCCAAAGTTGAAGATGATGGGCTGCTTCTTGCATTGGGACGAAGCAATTGGGCGCGGGAACCAACTCATTAACACCAATGTTAGTAACAAGATAGTAATTGGCTGAAGCTGATGGCCGCTAAGGACTGAAAGAGAAAGAGAAGAAGCCATGATGACTCTGACTCACACAACTCACAACTCACAAGCTAAAGCTAAGCAACTGGCAACACGAAAACGATTGCTCCTTTCCAGTGCTCTCGAATCGATCGGCTTTATATTTGTTGTCGTCGTGGGTCTTTTTTATTTTAGCCTTACTTTTAGCGTGGGCCTTTGGGACCATTATTTTCTTTCTTTCAATTTGATAATAAAGCCCATACGGGGAATGTGGGCGCAAACCATTAGTTACCTTTTTTAAGTTTTGGGTCTTCATGATTAGTGTTATGTTATGTTGTTTCTTAATTTGTCATCAAACAAATTAACAATGGCATGTTTGTACCAAAACGGATAATGCAATTGGGGGGTTTTGGGAACGGGGTTTGAGAACTTCGGCGTGCATATAACATTTTCCTCACCTGTAATTTTAGGATTGATTCGATTCAATTCAAGTTCAACCTAATATGTTCATTTGTCAAACTAGAGATGGGATTGGCTTTTATCACTTTCTTGTCCAATTTCTAACAATTTGTTACTTTGTCAACCATGATGATGTTGTGTTTCTCCTAATTTTCTTTTCTTGTACAACTATACTACATTAATCCATGGGGTGATGGCCGATGGGGTAATGAAATGAAATGATTGCCATCCTTAAAAATAACCCATTTCTATTTGATTTCTTGGCTCCTATTGCGTCCTAAATGTAGAATATAATGAGGTGGTGTTCTAATCTATAATCTTTACTTGTGTGGCCGCTAATGTGTGTGTATAATATATGTGGGTGTGGGGAGAAGACAAATTGTATTCATCACACTCATTTGTGTTGAATACGGCCGTGGCAATTAATTATTTCTAATCAGGAAAATATTGTGATGATGGCAATTTGTTAGCATGGAATTTATGCATTTATTATTATGTCATAATAATGCTTTCAAAACCTATAGTAATACGATAGTATATCGAAAGTGGAAAACGATAGCGAGCCATTTTGTTCAATTATTGATCAACTAGGAATTATGACCATCTCAATGGATTCAAGATCAGTTCAAGTAAGTATATATTATAGTTGATGTCTTCAAGGGAAATAATTAAAGATTTGATTTTTTTTTCATTAATTTCTCGAGGTTGGCAATTATTGTCATTTTTTATGGTTAACCATTTGGAATTTCATATTATGTATGTGTATATATAGAGTTCATCATAAAAAATGTATATAGCTGGTAGTAGTAAATTTCATGTAGCGTTCCTAAGTTATATATGAGATGGTATTCGTCAAAAAGTTATATGAGTTAGTGTACCGTATACATGATGAGCAATATAAATCGCTTTACAGTTTAGACTTTAGAGATAGGGCTGGCAGCTAAACGATGGAAATTGGAATTGTGAACAATGGGTATTTTTTTTTGAAATAAACCAATGGGTATTAATTATGCCCAACCATGTTACAATTATTAAAAGGCGTATGAAAATGGAGTATATATACACAATATTGTCAATGATTGAAGCAAACCATTTCCAAAATGAACAAAATCAAAACAATCAATGATGGAATCCAAACACAAACACTAGTTATTATGATATAAAAATACCCACTTAAAGAAAATTACGCTCTAATTTACCTCAAAAATACAATTTCTTAAAATTTCGATTTTAAGAAAGGAGTAGCATCTTTTAATTGGATTAATTTTATACACTTATAGGTAGGAAATGTGTTAAAATCTAATGCGTATGATATCTCTCTCGAATTGCACGTATCTTTCCTCTCTATATGTATGTGTGCTGGATGATTAATTGAAGTGGTTGTTCTAACAATCATTTCGTGTTTTGCAATATTTTCTTTCCTAGTCATCAACAATAAATGCATTATTATTATATTATATAGTAGTAGTATATGAAGTAGTACTACTTTGGAATTTTTAGTTTACTAAAAAAGAATATAATTATACATAATTAATGCATGTATAATTTCCTAACGCAATGTTCTAGTTAATGCAAACTTTACCGTCAAAATCTCTTAAAAATTGCATAAAACATATATATGTACACAAATATATAATACTATAGTATTGGGAAATTATTAATAAAACATATAGTACAAAGTAGTACGTAGTTGAGGTAGAGTCGTCGTGAGGAATATTTTATATTTATGTTGTTGTACATACGCACGTAAGTCAAAACGTGGCAAAAACTTGAACTGCGAAACTTGGGAAAAAAGGTAACACCTATATATAGTGCCTTCGTAGATAGATCCCATAATCAATCAACTTTTCCATTTATGCTAAACTTTACAATATTGAATCTAATCTAATCTAATCTTCCTAAGTGAGACGCTGATCTAATTTTACATTGATATATATGTCTATTGGCATTGGCATTGGCATGCATTAACATTTTCAAAACCAGGCCATGTCTTCATCAATCATCATCACCTCCTTTTTTATTATTATATTTGGTGTAATTACTATCACTTTCCGTCCCTTATTTAATCATTATTATATCAAGATTGAAAACAGAAGAAACCCCCAGCCAGTATCCAGCCACAAATTGAAATATCAATCAGCTGATCCCATCCATAAAAAGGAAGATAGACTCGTAAATCAATTTGCCTTTGTGTACAATATTGGGAGATCAATAGATAGCAACAATAATCGGTTGATTTAAGCGATTCAACACTTGTTTTCTTTAAGATGTCGAATTTGAGTTTGACCTTTATAAATGGAAAAAATCATTGTTAGAAGAGTTTTATCCCATAATGAACAATTCGGTTTAAATAAGATTGGTTATACCAAGTTAAGACTGATATATGAATATCAATGTGATCACTTTTAGGGAAAAAAAGATGAAAAAAAAAGGAAATTTTAAGTCTCTCAAGTTTTGAACTACAATTAATTAAGAAGAGGCGTTACATTGACATTAAAGACTCGGAAAACATGAAATGATGTTCAATAAATAGTGACTGGAATCCACACATAATGATAACAGTTGGCAAAACCAGCTAGCTAGCTATACGTATTCTGCCCTGTTTTGAGAAATGAATGAAGTTATCTCAGAGAGAGAGACCATTTACATTTACTGCAAATATCCTTCTTCAAGAAGTTGACTTGGAAAATTGCTGAGCCTGAAGCTGAAGGCAGAAGGCTGAACCTGAAGCTTAATTTGTTTTTGTTCCAGGCACGGTTGGAAGGCATGCAGATTGATGAGTTGTAACCCCCGCGCAGGGGCAGAGGGCTGAGGGCTAGGTATATATAGGACCCGACCCCACTGAAAAAAGGGGGGACCCAGTTTTTGTTGTAGGCTGACGGGGCCGTGAGGCAATTTTCTTGCTTCTAAGTTTCTTTGAACGTAGCCCCATATCTCATATCTAAGACTAAGAGTAAGACACAACAAAACTGAAAGCAACCTTATTTTTAAGTGCATTTGTCTCCATGCACAGCAGTGCCCAGGTGTTGCAAGAAATCTCGAACGGTTTCTCTTCTTTCATGCAACCCATTTTCCTAATTTCTCTTTTTCTTTTTCCCTTTCTCCTTTCTGTTGCCCCCCCACCCCCTCCTCTCCTCTCTATATATAATTAGCCAAGTCCCATTTCTCCATTTCACATTCAACAATAATCTGTAATTTCTCCCATCTTTCTTTCTTTTCTCTCTTTCTTTCCCAACGCTACCACTTCTTTAGCTCCTCCCTTGCTAATTAAGTGGTATAAATATACAGATCGGCTAGCTCCAGAAAACTTATTAATTAAAACGAAACAATGTTAAGTGAGTTCATGCCATTCTTGGCCAATGTTCTGGTGCAACTAGGCTATGCAATCATGAACATCACATCAAAGCTGGCTATGGAATCTGGAATGAAACCTCTTGTTATTGTTGCTTACCGCCAAATATTTGCAACCCTTGCCCTCGCCCCCTTTGCCTTTTTCTTAGAGAGGTAATTTATTTTCTTCATCAAGAACAAGATTCTTTTTTTTTGGCCCTTTTCCATATTTCTGCAGGTTTTTAATTAAATTCTGCTTTTCATGTCTTCATGCATAATATATATAGTACTCTTCCGTGCTTGTTTTGTACTGTCTATAGTGTACTTTTTTCCCTTCCAAAGAATTAATGGGCTTTGAATTTTTCACATCACCCACACTAGTCAATCTTTTTTCTGCTTCAACTTTCTTTTTTGTCAGAATATCAAAATTACCAATCCATATGGAGAAAGGGTCAAATTATTTTCATAATGTTCATCAGATTAAGCTATTTTCTTTAAAGTTTTCTAAATGAAATCGAATGAAACACTAACATGGGCAGTTTTTCGTGATTGGTCTAAGGAGATTAACAAAAGCTATGAATTAATCCCAGACAGAGAGCTCTGTTTAATCCCAGACACTAATCAGTTGCTAAAGAAAATGCAAGTGTTTGTTTTGAAACTGCTTTGAAAAATGTGCTAATTAATTCCACCCTTGCTGCATGGCTGCCAAGTCATCCACTCATTTGACTATTGGCTTTTGGCAAATTTAACGTTTTAGTCTACCAAGTGTCTTCAGATTCTGAAATGGTAATAATGAAATATAGCTTTGAGAAAAAAAAAAAAAGGTTTAATTACACCTCAGCTAGCTCTGCATGTATGCCATGTATTCACAAGTTTTTTGTGCTTTCCTACCATTGTTCCAGGCTAATAATATACATGTCATTTTGCAGGAAAACCAGACCCAAGATCACCAGGCCTATACTTTTCCAGATTTTCTTATGCTCGCTGACAGGGCAAGTATTTTTGTTCTTATTTTTTTGTTCACTTTTAAAAGTTGATTAATTTAGAGCTCAAATGCCAGGCTAGCATTCACATGTCCCACGCTACCTCTATATTATATAAGACCCCTTTTGTATTTATTGGGATAATTTTTGTTTTTTTGCCTTCTTCTCTGCTTCAGTTTTATCTTTATACCGACTGGCTAATTAACTTGAAAATTGAACATGCAGGGCAACAGCAAACCAGGTTTTTTACTTTGTAGGGCTGGAAAATTCTACTGCAACGATTGCATGTGCATTGAACAATGTACTCCCAGCGGCCACATTCGTCCTTGCAGCTATATGCAGGTAAAAAAACCAAGTCATTTCTGCAAAAAACCAAGTCTTCAACTGTTCATCAATTGGCTGATAATTTGCTGAACTAATTTTCTGTGTTTAATATTAGACAAGAAGCAGTGGGGATAAAGAAGTCATCTGGGCAGGCTAAAGTAATGGGTACTTTAGTATGTGTGGGTGGAGCCATGTTGTTATCATTTTACCATGGACATATAATTGGCATAGGTGATTCAAAAATACACTGGAAATATGCTGATGAAATGACAAGTAAAAGCTCCAGCAATGGATCCAATAACTTCTTCCTGGGTCCCTTTCTTGTAATGGCCAGTGCTGTTGCTTGGGCGGTATGGTTAATAATCCAGGTATATATATAGTTAAACAAGTCCCTTATAACTGTTTTAGCCAAAAATAAAAAAAAAATGTTGAAGATTGAAGAGGTTCATATAAAAGTACTTAATTAACATTTCAGGGGCAAACAAGCAAGAACTTCCCAGCTCCCTACACATTGACTACACTGATGTGCTTCATGTCGAGCATTGAGTGTACAATCATCGCGGTGTTCACGGATCACAAAGTTTCCGCTTGGTCATTGAGCTCCAGCATAAGGCTTGTTGCAGCTCTTTATGCGGTATATATTCATGACTTGGTATTTATGAATTACATATGAAATTTTGGGTAAATTAATGAATGATGTTTATGTACTTTGCAGGGAATTGTGTGTAATGCAATAGCATTTTGTGTGCTATCGTGGAGTATCCAAAAGAAAGGTCCTCTCTATGTGTCAGTGTTCAGCCCCTTGTTGCTTGTCATTGTGGCTGTTATAAGCTGGGCCTTGCTTCGTGAGAAATTATATGTTGGAACGTGAGTTATTCTTAATTATTATACAATTTTACACCTTTTTAATCCGTCTAACTGACTCTGCAAACCCAATACTCTGTTTCTCAACTTGCAAATACCTGATTGAAAAATCTGCTGTTTTCTTTCAGGGTTGTAGGGTCAGTTTTGATAGTTGGAGGGCTCTATGCTGTTCTATGGGGAAAAGATAGGGAGATTAAAGAGACGAAAAGCAGTGAAGAAGAGAAAGGTGAAGCAGCAAAGCCTAGTGACCAGAACGATGACTTGGAGCTGCAGTTGCCACAGGCAAAAGGAAGCCATGAACCGAAGCCATAGCCAAGACCCAAAGACCAGTAGACCATGAACCAGTGCTTTCTCTCTGACTTTGACTTGTTTCATGAGCACACATATGTATGTGACTGTGAGCCTTGGCCACATTTGTTTCAACTGCTTTCCTTTTCCTTTCTTCCATATGCAGATGCATGCACTACTTCTACTTGAGATACAAGATTTGGTATCTGCATCATTTGTTTCAATTCAAGTGCTTAATGTTTATCTCAGATTGAAATAAAATGCACTTTGGGTGTCTTAATTTATGCCTTCTCTAAACCTTCAATCCCTTAGCTTGCTTGCTGCTACTACCTCAAAGCCTCAAACTCAAACTGCCTAGTGCTAGTTAAATTTCAATTCAACAATGGTTCAAGACTTAGTGGAAATTAAATCCTTATTTTTATCCTGTATAAGAATAAAAATCATAATTCAACTCTATTTATACTATCATCATTAGATCTATGGCACTCACTTTGTGAGTGTAGAAATAAAAAGGTAGTTTATAGTAGTTTTCTTTTTTGACACATTTAAATTAGTAGTTTTTTTTAAAGGATATAAATATCTTTGTTTGGTGGTTTAGTTTGAAATGGATAGTTTTTAATCTTTTAAAAACTGAACTTGTATTCGAGTCAATTCATGACACAAACTCAGGACTTCACATTATAATTAGTATAGATAATTAGTATAAATTACTTCCATTTTCTTATCTCACTCTATGCCCTATTCACCAAGTCATTGCCATAACTTAAAATAAATTACTACTTTTTGGCAAGAGAGAAGTTAAAATTATATATGGTCAAAGAAAAAAATTATAAATTAACGACCCAATGCAACGTTGCTAACGTGGCAAAGATGGACATGGAATAGCAGATGATGATATGGAGGTGATTGGGATATTGGGAACAAAAATAACAAAACGACGGCGTTAGGATCTAAGGGCTGGCGATGGCGGATTAAAAAAAACCTAACGGCGTCATCTGATTTCTCCCGTCCCGTCTCGTGTCTCCTTCGATCTCTTTACTTAGCAATAGCTATTATATATTTTGGTTAGTTTTTAACATTGTGGCCTTCTCTTCCTCTCTTCCATCATTCCTTCTGGGCAGCCTCACAAATTTTTTTCAGATTATCGCCATGTAAACTCTCTCTCCCTTCTCTCTTCTCTCTCTTTATCTCTCACCTGCTTGAATCTGCATGTTTCTCATTTCTAATCTCTTTTTATGATTCTTATGTCCTTCGCTTTTCTTTAGATTTCTGCAACTCCTTTTTTGGTTTCATTTTAACTGATGAATCTGTCTATTGGATCCCAGATCTAGATCTGGATCGTGGGTTTCTTAGATCTGTTTATATTTTCGTATGGATCTTCATTTCCATCGAATATTACTGCTAGTATCAGCTTTCATATTGAAGCTATTGATATGTGATATGGAGTGGATTTATATCTATATCCCTTTTCTGCCATATCTTCTTTTTTGTGCTTGTCAGGCGTGTTCTTATTATCATCGATCTGCTGTTTTCATTCAATATATGATATATGATGTATGATTTGATGCTCTGCCTGATTTAGATCTGCTTGTTTAGATTGCTTTACGATATAAGAAATTGATCCTTATATTTATTTATGTCCTCGATTGTTTATGGCAATGGTGCTTTGAGTTTAATATTATTATTTGTGATAATGTGTATTTGCTCCCTTTTGTTCCAAATTATTAATGTATGAATGAATTGGAATTGACGATGTTTTTGCTTATATACCTTCAGCTAAGGTAAAAGGATGGGGCTGTCTTTTGCTAAGCTGTTCAGTCGGCTCTTTGCCAAGAAAGAGATGAGAATTCTTATGGTGGGTCTTGATGCTGCTGGTAAGACCACCATCTTATACAAGCTCAAGCTTGGAGAGATTGTCACTACCATTCCCACTATTGGTATGTACATCCCTTTGATTAATTTTTCTACAATTTGTATTTGTTAACAGTTGGTTATCAATACTGATGCTTATTGCTACCTTGCCCAGGGTTCAATGTCGAGACTGTGGAATATAAGAACATCAGCTTCACTGTTTGGGATGTAGGGGGTCAGGACAAGGTAATTCAAAATTTGAAGTTTCTATTTACTGTTTGATCGTGATCTGCTGTGATTCAATTATATATAATTTGCTGTGATTCAATTATATAAAATCTAAGTTGCTCTTATGACTTGTTGATGTGCTTATGGACGGTCTCATGCTGATGACATATTCCAACATAAGCATATAACACAATCATAAGCTACACCAACTAATGCCACCTTGTCTTTCAAGTTTTTCCTTTGCTTGCATAAGGAGAGGCTATCCCAGTTGTGGCTGACAGACATATACTTTCCATCCCCTTGTATTGATGTTTCCATGCTTTTAACTGTGCTTATGGACGGTCCTGTGCTGATTAGATTGTCATCCGTCAGCACATAACATATTCATAAGCTACATTTAGTGCCACTACCTTTTGCAGTTTTCCTCCTCACTAAATGAGGAAGGCAATTCATTCTGTGGCAAACATCACATTCTTGTTATCTATATGTATTATGTATGTTTTACTAGCTGTGGGAAATTTTTTGCTTATTGATTGTCTTGCTCTGATAGCATATCCCTCTATGCCCTGGGGGCAATTGATGAAGTTAACCCCATCGAAAATGCAAACTTGGTTTTTGGTTTTCAAGTTCATTACACTTTTCCATTGATAAATTTGAGTGCTTATGTCAACGGTCTTGTGCTAGCCAGATATTTCCGTTAGCACATAACATAATCATAAGCTATATTTATGGGTGCTACCATGCATTTCAAGTTTTTCCTTGCCTATTGGAGGAAGGCTATCTGCATTGTTGCATACATAAACATAATTTCTATCGAATTTGTATTAATATATATTGATTATGTGACAATCATTATGTTAGCACTAGCTGCTGTGTCTAGGACATTGATTTCTTTTAATTCACGTTATTTATGGGATCTGGGGGTTGTACTTCATCTTAACTGGGCCTATTGAAATGCAATGCCAAGCCATTTCTTCGGCTTTATTTTATCATTGAACATATAAGTGCAACCAGAATTGTTTCTTCCTTGTGATTAAGTGATGTTGGTGGTTTATTTGTGTTTGTTTACATGTCCTCAAATTGAGGGTGAAATATCTGAAATTTTAATAACATGTAATGTTCTGATCACTTTCACTGGAACTTTTCAGATTCGACCATTGTGGAGACACTACTTCCAAAATACTCAGGGGCTAATCTTTGTCGTTGACAGCAATGATCGTGATCGTGTTGTTGAGGCCAGGGATGAACTTCATCGCATGCTAAACGAGGTACAAAACTGCTTAATGGTTTTGATGTGATTGTGATTTAGCACATGGCAGCACACTGGAAATGGAATATGTTGTAACTCTGTCTACTTTCTTGTGCCTTCTATTCTTCTACTCAGTTTTTATGTACCTGAAGTTTCTGTTTGACCAATTTCCTTGGCCAATTATTTTTCTAGGTCATGAATTTTTGAGTTATGTTATTATTGGCCTTTTAATGAGTTATGCTGCTTCCTGCATGTGTAGGATGAGCTGAGGGATGCTGTGCTGCTTGTATTTGCTAACAAGCAAGATTTACCAAATGCTATGAATGCTGCCGAGATAACTGATAAGCTTGGTCTTCACTCCCTCCGTCAGCGTCACTGGTACTTGAATATATTTTTCTTCTAGATCTGTGTCTTTTAGTTATAAGGAAGCGTTTGCTGATGAAATTTGGTTTAATTTTTGTAGGTATATCCAAAGTACATGTGCCACCTCCGGGGAAGGGCTGTACGAAGGACTTGACTGGCTCTCCAACAACATTGCTAACAAAGCTTGAAGGGGAAGGGTCAGATACCCCATACCAGTGACAGTGAGATGTTGGGCAGCAATATTTGTCAAGAGTTGGAATGTTTTTTCTATGCTATTTTGTGTTTATGGTTTTGTCTTGCTTTGTAACTGTTGCAAGAATGTATGAGATTGTGTTAGAGATTTTTTACTGTACTAGAAATGGGCAGTTTGCCATGTAGATTGATTTCTCAAATAATCTTTGTCCAGAGTTAACATATTCATTGTTGATGCGTCATTTGTCACATATGATGATTCTTATTTTGTTCGTTCCAAGAGATATCACAGTGGCTGATTGCTTGCAATTCAGACTCTCTTGCCTGTGGCTGTAGCTCTGCTTTAAACCGAAACTAAATTAAATATGACTAATTTTGGATTGGACCCTGTAAGATGGTCTGCCTGTGGCTGTAGCGCACACGTTAGGAGTATATGTGTTTGATAAAATTTCATCCAAAATCTAGTTCTGGCTAACGGGCCTATTCGTTTGATTGAATGAACAAAATTCTGTCATGGGCCCAACCTAATGTAGCTCTGTGGGTTTCCACTGCCACACTGCTTATAAATTCCTGTTTGTTTTCATCTTGAACTCCACACTTGGGACACTATCGGACTCCAGACTCCAACTCAAAACAGAGTTGTTTATAATCTCTATAGATGCTTTTAGCTACTATATTTTGAGCTCAGTCAATCCAATAATTCTTCATAGATATATAATCTTGTTCTTTTATCAGATTCAGATGGAGCAGCTCACCTCTACCAAGGTAAATTCGTGCCTTTGGTATTATTATTCTATTTACTTGGTTTTGTGTTGACAATGTTTGTTTTTTTGTTCTTGAAAACCAGTTATGCCGCAGCCATGGTTATGGAGATTTGAAGGATATGATGGGTGAATTACCGGACGATGTTCTTGTGCTCGTCTTGTCTTGTCTGCCACTAAAAGACGCAGCAAGAAGCAGTGTTCTTTCACGGAGATGGCGACACCTGTGGCACTGGTCAACTGGTAGTCTCTACTTCGACAGTCCAGAGGTTATCCGTAAACTAGCATGGGAGGAATCAAAAACGCCTGGCCTCGACAAGGAAAGGGATAGGTATGTTGAATGGGTTAATCAAGTTGTGGAGTCTCATCAAAGTTTGACCATAGACGAGTTTAAGGTTCGGTTTCAGTTAAACCAAAATCATGGGCATCATATTGATAAATGGATTGAGTTTGCATTCCGGAAGAGGGTTAAGAAGCTTGAACTTAATTTCCAAACTTTCGACCTTTATGAAGACTGGGTGCAGGTTTACAGCGTCCCGCAGGACTGGTTCTCATGTCCTGGAATAGAGTTATTGACTTCCGTTTGTTTGACGAGTCTTGATGTTAGTGATCAGATTGTGGAGTCTTTTGTTTCCAGCTGCCCGCTGCTTGAAACACTGTACGTGAGTGACTCAGAAGCACTCAGGAGCATCAAACTGTGTGGTTCCAGCTCCCTATGCTTGAAGTTGAAGCATCTGCATATATCTGCATGTGTCAATATGGAACTTGTCGAGGTTTCTGCACCAAACCTGGTTTGGTTTGAATATCATGGGAAAAAAACGAAACTGTGTCTGAGATATGCACCAAAAATTCGCAACATATCTTATGGTGCACAACCTTTAGATCGTCACAGCATTAATTATGGGCTTGACCTGATTTCAAGTTATCTTTCCCAGTTGGTCACCCTAAAGCTATGCGGCCTCAGCACTCGCGTGGTAATTAGCAAACTTATTATAACTTCTCACTTTCTACTTTCTAGTTTCTACTATAGTATATTATTTTATCATGGGAGTATAAAATAATACTAGTACTGTTTTTTTTTTTTTGAGAAAAATACTAGTACTGTTGTAATTATTAAAGTACTCATGATCATATATAATATACTACTGTAGCTCTTGGGCAAGAGAGATGTGCTATATTGTTTTGGCAAGAGGGGATTTAAGTTTCCTAAATTTCCAAAGATGAGCTGCCTTCGACACTTGACCTTTGATATTAGGGATGGAAATAATCTCCTTGGCTTAACATCTCTAATAGAGGCTTCACCTTCTTTGGAGACATTTGTCCTGCGGGTACGTAACAATTAATATTCTTCTTCTTAATTAATACTAGTATACTTTTGATTAGTATTTTACTTGATACAATAATAATGCAAAGATTGTATATCAAATTGGTAGTTGCCGGAGCCATGTGAAGGCGAAGAAACAAGGGAAATGCAAATTGTCAGGGAATTTCCCTTTAACCAAAAAAAAAAAAAAAAAGGAATTTCCCAACCACAGCCTCAAGGAGGTGCATGTGGTTAATTTTCACGAGGCTACAGCCCATACAGAGCTCCTTATTTATTTGCTAAAAAGTGCAGTGAAGCTTGAGAAGATCACTTTTGATCCTCGTTATTTTCTGCCGCATTTTATCTATTGGGAATCCTTAGAGGATGCGCATGCACGAAGCTCTAGAATGTCTGCCCACCGTTTCAAGACATCATGGAATCCACGTCCAGCCCCAGGACTTGACTTTGTTATACTCTAACAATTCCTCCTTAATTACGATTACTCTATTTACTACACCTGTATCCCTGCTTTGCTTAATAGACTCAAACTTTTGAAGCTTTTCTCTAATTATGTCTTGCTAATTTGTTATGATTTTAATTTAAAGTTATATTGAGGCCATTGATATTAAGTTGATTTGAAGTTACTATATTGATAAGTTAATTGGAATGTCATAGGTAGGCCGTAGCCAAACATTAGTAACTTGTTTATTTTAGAACATAACAAAATGTACAAAATATAACAAGATGATACTTTTTGCCTTTTTACGAAGAAAAAATGAATTCATTTCATATAAAAGAAAGTTGGTAGTTTCGTTATGAAGCTTCCTAATGATTGGAATGTTAAATCCTCTTCAATGCAATATTATGCCTAGAATAGAATATATAGTATATAATTAGGAGGTACAATCAATCCAGGAGACAATAAAACAGCGAGAATGGGAAACATTTGTGTTTGTGTTAAAATCTAGGTAAGCAAGCAGCCTGATTATAGATTCCTCTGTTTCATTTGATCTTAAACTCCAACTCCTCTGTTTTGTAGGACTCCAAATTCTGACTCAAAACAGAATCAATTTCTGATTATATATATTCTCTATGGTTAGGTTAGGACTTTGGGTTCGGTTCGCCGTTTTAACTAATTTTTCAGCTCACGCAATCCTATAATTCTTGATCAATCTTGGGGGATCAGATTCAGATGGAGCAGCTCACCTCTAACAAGGTAAAATTCGAGCCTTCCTTCCACACCGCAATCCTATAATCCTATTTACTTTGTTTTGTATTGACAAAGTTTTTGGTTGAAAATCAGTTATGCTGCAGACATGGTTATGGAGATTTCAAGGCTATGATAAGTGAATTACCGGACGATGTTCTTGTGCTTGTCTTGTGCTTGTCTGCCACTATGATAGGTTCCCAGGGGAATGCTTTTCTTCATGTCCTGAAATAAAGTTGTTGACCTCAGTTTGTTCGACAGGGGTTGATGTACGGGATGAGATTGTGGAGTCTTTTGTTTCCAACTGTCCCCTGCTTGAAACATTGTACGTGAGGGACACAGAATCACTGAGGAACATCAAACTGTGTGCTTCCAGCTCCCTATATATGCTTGAAGCATTTGCATATATCTAGATGTTACGGTATGGAACTTATCGAGGTTTCTGCACCAAACCTTGTTTGGTTTGATACTACTACTAGCTAGTAGTATTTTTTTATGCACCCTGTCACGAAATGAAAATTAAATAAAACGAAAGAAGATTGACAAAATTAATCAATGCCTTAGATTTATTTCGGTGTGCAATCATGTGATTGCGTTATTATAGTAAGAAATTGAAATATAGATTCAGAAAATCAAATTCCACCCACCATTCACCATTCACCATTCACCATTCACCATTTACAAAGCCAGAGACTAGCTAGTTTTCCTTAATAAAATATACCCAAATCTTTGGAATATCATGCAAATATCTTGCAAGAAAAAAGAATTCATGGACGGTAATTACTATTAGTTCCAACAAACAAGGAAATTTTTTTATTGTTTCCACATTCAAAAGATAGCGTTAATCACTGCGCTCAAACCAGTCAAAGGAAATCAAACAACTTGCCTTAAATATATTATTGCATTCTTTTGTTTACAGAATATTACAGCATTAATGTTCATAATTGGCGAGCAATATAGAGATTGACATAATCGGAGGTCTGACAAGTCAAGATCATCGTCTCGCTACTCGCCATGCTTAAATTATAGCTCAACGGAATCCCATTCTCGCACTTGTAACCAAGCTTGGTGGCCTGAGCCAGTTGCCTAATATCCTTGTACCGTTTGGACATGGACAACTGATATGCCTCTCTAATTTTGCCTATCATCTCCTTATAAATTGCCACGCATTTGTTTAATGGACCCTTTATCGAAACCTGGGTAGCATTGTCATGGAGCTGCTGGAAAGTCTGATGATTCTTCTTGGCCTGTTTCTCGGTCAGTTGGATGGAGATGATTGAAAGCAGAGGAAGATCAGCAGAGCTTGTCCTCTTATCACTCATCAACAGATTCTCACAGAATTCCTGGTTTTGTGTTGGGAAGCATATGCTCGTTAATGTCTCTTGCTTGACTCCAGAAGAGCAAGATATCATCAAGACCAGAACACCCAAAGAAACTAATGCAATTCCTTCTAACCCCATATCTAGGAAGCTTCCTTAATTTAGACCTGACAAAGAGTTTTTCTTCCCTGTTCTTTTTGGCCAGGGGACTGGACACAGATGTGCTCAAGGCATAGATCTTGTAAGAACTTATACTATAAATAAAGGTTTTTGCACTTTGCAGTCTTTGAGTCAAATTTGGAAGGCTGGCATTAATTTATTTTGTTAATTACTAAAGATTCCCAAGCTTTATAATCATTAATCTTCGCTAATTTACACTTTAAGATATCAAAGAAAATCTATTATGCTAATGCTAATGGCAGTGACCCGACAGGATGGGAAGCTTGTGCAATTTTTCTATATGCAAGTTGACATTAGCATAGAAAATAAACAAACAAAGGCATGTGTATTCCAGCTGGAAGCAAGTTTTCCCACATTTTTACAATGGGGATATATCAAATTAATTAAAACGACAATAGCTTCTTCCATTTTCTACACTGTAAACTTAAAAAAGTAACTGCATAAAACCCTTTGAATCTAAGAATACTTAATTTGCTGTCTAGATATTTGGATAGATATTCATAATCCCTCTGCCTGTTCAGTCAGCTTCCTCTGTATACTTCATTACCTTCAAGGCTTACACCCCGATGAACTAATCAGTCTGAACCACATGAAAAGTATAAAAAGTGAAACATCCTTAATAGTTGTTGAACTTGGATCCTTGTTTCTAATCCCATTCTTATCAACTTGTCGATGTTGGCCAAGGCATTGTTGGCTTTACATAGAAAATTTGCATCTTGAGGGTGGAAAGGTTGCAAAGATTGGACTTTTGAGAGGCTAAAGAGAAAAGTGGAAAAAAGTGTGGTTTTGGGGAGATGAACTATCAACTATGAAGACAGAGGAGAAAATGTTTGGAATCAGGAACTTCATTCTTATAAAGGGTGAAGTTATTTACAGAGGTAGTTAACATCCTATTGTCTTTCAGATACATAAAAAAATATGAGAAGTTGAAGGCTTTCCTCGTTAAAGATTGAAATTTGGCATGTTTTGCTTCCTAATTTCAGGGTTTAAAGAAAAAGACCCAAACAAAATCTTATGATCAAACGGCATGCAGATTCTTATGATCTTGCACGGCACCAATGGTCATGCATTCTTGCTTGTCATAGTGGTGGTTTAGACTTTAGTCACGCAAATTATTAATTTGCAGAGAAATTGTGATTGTAAAAACTGAATAGGCATGACAATGCAATATAATTACTACTCCCTATATCCTAACAAACCCATCATTATCAAATATGTACTACATGTTCATCAAATATGTACTACATGTTCATCTCCTTGCAATCAATGGCAGAACAGGATCAGGCTTCAGATCCAACGCCTCCTCCAGCTTCCACACAAAGGAGGTTTTAATAAGATGCAGAGAGACCTGCCGGGAAAAACAGAAGAGGAGCCGAATATGAAAGCTGCGTTGGATCAGGCTGCATGTAAACAGGTAGCCCATCCTGTGATGGAATTAATGAACGCAGCAAAGTTAGCGGGACTGTGCTGGCTCAGGGACCACCATGGAGGGGAAGAATCAATGCGATGGGAGGAAGAGAGAGGAGTTGTGAATGCGGCCGAGAGGTATGGGTTTGAGATTTTGGAGGAAAACTAATCAAGAATAAAAGTTCCACCTCATATAAAAAATTAAATGGATAGCTGAGAATACAGATAATATGCGGCTGAGATGTTCTCACACAGAGACCCAATATACATCTTCAGAAAATTCTCGAAATCTCTTTGGCTTGGATGCTCAGCTTTTAGTGCCGAAGGAATGGAAGACTCAAAAACATCTTTAATGCCATCAATTCGAGGGCTTCGTTCGTCCGCCATGATTGAGAATAGGAAGAAAAAATGTTGACTACCAGGGATACAAGGTCTTCTTGCATCAAGTGATGTAGACTAGCAGGGATCAGATTTCATAAGTTTGGTGACATCAAAGGAGTACAAATTTTGGCTTATCAAATATATCCTTCTTTCCCTTACTAACCTGAAACTAATTCATTCGGAGTCGGAAGCACAAAGGTTAAACAATCCGCAACACAAATACGCTTGTAAAAATCAAATTTATACTATCATCTATACCAGCTAAGGTTACTCTGAACTTTTTGTAAATGGACTAACTTATCATCATCGCTCAACTTTTTTTTTTTGAATTATCATGGCTCAACTTATTTGTTACTACTAATTTCTTCAAGCCCAATTAAACCAGAATCATGAAAAACCCAAATTCCTAAAAGTTCAGCCCAACCCAATATTCACTTTTAGACTTTACAGGTTTACCACTCTGCTCGTCCTTGTTCTGAAGAAAAACACATTGCTTCAGATTTCATCAGTTTTTATGCTTGTACTTAGTTTTGATGGGACTTTACCTTTTTAGCATGATCAGATTTTTAATCATTTGCTTATGTTTGCAGCCAAAACTCTTAAGGTTGCGTTTGGTTTCGTGGTATGTAGTGGGAAAGTGTGGTAAGTTGGGTAGAGGGAATAACTTTCCCATGTTTGATTGGAGGAATCTAAATTTAGGTGGGAATAACATTCCCATCACTTTTCCACTTGAGTGTGAATGTGGTGGGAATGTCATTCCCATCTAAAAGGGTGGGAAAGTTATCTTTCCTAGGAAAGTGTTACTTTTTTTTCACTTGTATTTCTCTTGTATTTTAAAATTTTAATAATTTTCCAATGTTAACCAAATATGATAATTTTATTCCCATAAAAACAAAAAATTATACTTTTCCACTGAAAATAACATTCCTAGAAAAGAGATGTAAATGACATTACCACGTGATATCAAAGATACCACGAACCAAACATAACCTAAGTTGTTTAAATTTTGAATGTAAAAATCTGGTGTATATATTATTTTCTAATGAAATTTAGGCTGAATTACCTTCAAAACGTTCACCCCGATGAACTAATCAGTTTGAACCACATAAAAATAAAAAATAAATTAAAAAAAAAAAACCACATAAAAAGTACAAAAAGTGAAACATCCCTAATGGTGGTTGTTGAACTTGGATCCTTAGTTCTTATCCAATTCTTATCAAATTGTCGATGTTGGCTTCACAGATAAAATTTGCATCTTGAGAGTGGAAAGGTTGCAAAGATTGGACTTTTGAGAGGCTAGAGAGAAAAATGCAAAAAAGTATGGTTTTAAGGCTTTCCTCGTTAAAGATTGAAATTTGGCTTGTTTTGCTTCCTAATTTCAGGGTTTAAAAAAAAAAAAAACCCAAACAAAATCTTATGATCAAACTGCAGATTCTTATGATCTTGGTCATGCATTCTTGCTTGTCATAGTGGTGGTTTAGACTTTAGTCACGCAAATTAATAATTTGCAGAGAATATGTGATTGCAAACTGAATAGGCATGATAATGCAATATAATTACTACTCCCTATATTCTATCAAACCCATAGCACTGGTTTTATCAAACTCATCATCATAATCAAATACTACTTGTTCCTCTCCTTGCAATCAATGGCAGAACAGGGTCAGGCTTCAGATCCAACGCTTCCTCCAGCTTCCACACAAGCTTTACGAGTGTTTAATGAGATGCATAGAGACCCGAATATGAAAGCTGCGTTGCATCAGGCTGCCATGGCAGAAGCTAGCCATTATGTGATCGAATTAATGAATGCAAGCAAAGTCGAGGACTATGCTGGCTCAGGACCACTATGGATTTTGGACGAATAGGAGGATTTGGAGGAATAGGAGGAGTTGGAAAATGCGGCCGAGAGGTATGGGTTTGATTTCATTATTTAAGATATCGAAAGCAATCTCCAAACCATCAACATTACAGTCTTACCCAAGATATCAAGTTTGTCTTCACAAAAATAAGCAGTGGTGAACAATTCTTTAATATTTAGCAGTAGGATCTTTCACTAAAGCAAATATGGTACACACATGTGCAAACAATTGAACAACATATTCCATTAAAAATAAGACTCTTCAACATTCAAACAAAAATCTGCTCATATGAGTCTCTCCAAGGCGTACCTTGGTATTGGCATGACGTTTAGCAACCAAAATCGTCAAATGGTCAATGTTTTCTTTGCAGCTTCATTAACCACCGGTGGATTGCTCGTCGGAAACTAATAAGATATAGAAATTAGTAAAATTCCCAAGAAACATAGTCGATATGTAAGAAAAAGTATGAAAAATGAAAAAGAACTGTACCTCAATTTCTTCTGTGAGGTTTCACCCAATATACATCTTAAAAAAACTGATGATGTAGGAATTTTAACTTGAAATAACGTGAAGGTGTCATAATATGCTTCATATTAAACTACTTCTGTGACATAAGCGGTAGGTTTTTCAACTATGACACAAATCAAGAGCTAATAGATAGAGGAACCAGATTAATTCTGCTAATATAAAATGATTGTTTTTAGTTAGAATTAATGTATTATTTTGGGTGCCTTATCGCAAATTTTCCTGTCAATGTAGGAGTCAGGTTGATGGAAGGAAGCCAAGACAAATATTTCATGGTGCTTCCTTACCAAACAGCTTATTGCAGGTTTGTGTCAACAGTCCAAACTAAATGTACATATCTTTCAAAATCATAGGAGTAGAAGAGTTTCACAGTTAACGATTAGGGTTTTGGTGGAATCATTGGTTGACATATATTGCGGGTATGACTTTCAGATTTGACAAGCAATTCCATCTAATAATCCAAAAGCAGTAGATTTACCTAGGACAAATGTATAATAAGCCATGCGTTATATTTCTTTTGACATTCCAATAATCCAATGTGCACAATAAGCATATTAATTTGATTTGCTCACCATGTATAACAAACATTTAAGTCATTGATAGTTGCTTCTTCACTGTAGAAGGATATATATGTCCTTTAAAAAGATTTTGATTTTGACGAGTTCATGACATTTGAAAAGGAATCATAGTATTTACCATTGTCTTATAATTACTGATTTTTCTTAACCAACAACCCTTTGTTATTGGCTTGAAAAGTTTACTCAATTCAAAAAAAAAAAAATCATTAGGAAATATAGTGTATAGTGTTCAATTTACCTTCTTTCTTTCTTTCTATTAGGTTCAAAACTGTTTTTATCCTTAGTATTAATATTATTACTGATGTGTTCAATAATATCTACTCGAAAGAATAGCATAATCATCTTGTTTTCATTAAAATTGATACTAGTAAATTTGTACTGTAACTTACAACAAATTTGTTTATTTGGACTGATTGCTTTCTAGAACAACTTGTATATAGAACTTGCTGCCACATTCTAATTCATATTCTCTTCTTTTATTTTATTTTTTATTTTTTTGTTTCTTTATGCTTCCGACTTGGAAAAATCATCTGTGTTTGATATACTTAGCACAAATTCATTGAAAAATGCAAATATGGAGCTTCTGTAATGTTGCCAAAGATTACAATTTCACGACTTAATTACTGCTATATGTTGCAAATTCTGGCTGATGTTTATCTGGTGCACAGCACAAATTCAACTGGAAATTAAACTAGTGTTTTATGTTTTTACGATTTGTGTTGGTTTTGGCTAACACTGTTAAAAGGATTTTAGCTGGAATATTTTCTGAAACAAGATAAGAGTAGAGGAAATAGGGAAAATGGAATACAGTCTGGGGAAAACTATACTAGTAATTAAAAAAAGATATTTCTCATTTTTTTGATAAATATATAAGTGCTGCCATGAGTATTAATGATGTTAGATATGTAGTAGTAATAATTATTGAAGTAAGGAAGAGTTTAATGTTTAGAGTTTTGTTTGTAGGTGCCAAAAGGGATTGGATTTCTTCTTCTACCATCTTCAAGCATTTCCAAACCTAGATGATTTATTAAGGTTGCAAAGATTGGACTTTTGAGAGGCTAAAAGAGAAAAATTGCAAAAAGGAAAAATCATTAGAATCTGAGAATTCATAATTTGCTGTCTAAATATTTGTCTAGGAAATTTGCATAATCCCTCTGTTTCCCCTGTATTACCTTCAAGGCTTTGATCCCGTAATAAAGTAATCAAAGCTTGTCTCAATGATGGTTGTTAATTAACTTCGACAGGTGATGGCAAACTACAAAGCAAGCTTGTCATTATTAAATATATGCCACTAGAGATCCCCATATTTGGATCCTTAATTTCTATATCAAATTGAATCCATAAAAAAGAATTGAAAAATAGGAAGAAACAGAAAGTACAGAAAATATCTTTTTATATATTTAAATTGCAAACGTTTGCAAGACACAACTAGAAACAATCTTAAAAATTAAAAAAAAATAAAAATAAAGAAAGAACCATAAGGACGATATTAATTAGTCCTTATTTAGATCCCAAAAACTATCCGCCCATTTAAAAAAAGGGACAGGAAAGCATCATTGGGGAGCAAAAAACTAAAAGCTGAAGGAACAGATTTACAGGACTCAATAACATAGATAGATTGTAGTAATAATCTAAATATATTAATCGCCACCAGAGGCCACGAACTTAAGCAGCAGATGGGGCGCTCCTGTAGGTAACAACACCAGCTTCTGACGACAACGCTGCCAAAAATGGTTGCAGGCCAGCTTGCTCTTCCTCTTCAGCTTCAGCTTCGCCAGAAGTCACATAATTTCTGTAGTCAAGGGACTCATCATTGTAAACATCCCACCATTTGTTGACCAGCATCTTGATATCTTCCCTCTCCATGTTGGGTTCTTGCCCAGTATACCTCCATGGCTTGGACCCTGCAGCACAGTAGTGAACCACCTTCACTTTTTCTAGCTCGATGTTCTCAGGGTGGCGCCATAGCATAGCCAATACAAGGTTGTAAACAGGAGGAATTGGCCTGTAGATGTCCCTAAAGAACATGTTCAGATAATCCTGCAGGACACACAAATTTATTAAACATGTTAGAATCAGAGTAACTTAATAAAAGTTAAAACAGAGAAAATGGGAAAATTGGGGTACTGGGGAATTGATTTGTCACCTGCTCAGCAAAAGGGGTTGGAGGGGTGATTTTCAGAGTACTCAAGAGACGATCATAGACGGCGAGGTTGGGTTCATAAACGAACATGCCGGCGTTGAAGTAGAGAGGAGGTTTAGGGCCAAGCTGGGCAGGCCATTGGACCTTATCAGGGCACTGCTGGCAATACCCAATCCTGTACTGTGGGGTATGGCTCCATGTTTTCTCACAGAAGCAATCCATCACAGCGTAGAAGTAACCATCTTCCATATCAAACAAGTGGTCTATGTTTTCAAACACTTGGATGTCTCCATCAAGGTATATCATCTTCGAATACTCCACAAACTGCAATTTTCAAGTTCATTACTTCACTTGTCAGAAAATTTTCCAATTTTTTAATTTAATTTGCTAAGAGGAACAAACTCATTCACTAATCATTTTACCCTTAATTACCCGTTTTAAGTATATGGACAGTTAAAAAAAACTCTAAATTCTGAAGGAGGAAATACTTTTCAGGAAAAATTAAAGATTTGGAAGGAACAAGGAAAAAACCAAGACATTTTGAAAGCAACCAACCAAGTTGTTTAACGAGAATTTACTAAAATAGCCTTGAAAAAGAACAATATCTTAACACGTGGCAAAACCCCAAATCTTTTCCAGTTTCTAGACCAGACAAGACGAAAGGCGGAGAGAGAATTCACGTGTAAAGTAAAGACATGCAAAAGAACTAAAAATCATACCTCCCAGATACGTAGCTTGGAATAGTTGATGACATAGTAGGCCATAGCGAACTGAGTCTGGTTGTCCGGTGGGTGCACCGGCACGATCTCCTTGACGATGCAACCCTGATCCACCAGAATCTTCCTGTGTTCCTCAGGAACGTCAGGCAAAATTGCCACAACGAGCGGGTACTTGCTCTTCACCTTCCTCAGACCCTTGGCTAACCCCACCACGCCCTTGACATAGTCACCGTTCCCTGCCAAGAACGTAACATAAGCCCTTTTGGGAAGGGTAGCAGCCTTGGCCAGAACGGTGGCTTTGGTGGGGACAGCGGCGGCTTTGGTTCCGGTGATGTTAGGAGCCATGGTGTTTCAAATTAAGTTGGAGAAAAGAAAACTTGAGTGTGTTTGGTTGGAAGGAAAATGAGAGTGAGAAGTGGGTTTCTCAGTAGAGAAAAAGAGAACTGTTTTGTTTGGTTTTGTTACTTTGTTTTGGCTTGAGATGAGTTCCATTAAGGGAATGGGAGGGTGTTTATATAGGGAATGGATGGGGTCGACTGTGCTAATTAAAAAAGGAAATAAATATATCACATTTATGATATATAATTTAATTAAAACTAAATCAATTAAATTAAAGAAAGAAATCAGTGATTTTTTTTTTTTACTGTGTTTGAGAAAGTGAGATTGTGGGAAGTGTGATAAGTCCACGTACATCGTTTCATTTTCATTTGACTATACCTACTGTTAATTAACTTATGGCTTAAGTTAAGCATATTTAAATATTAAGGCGTTTCTAGTTGAAATGACGTCGTTTTTAAACTATGGATTGGACGGTGGCGCACGAAAGCGGCACGAAACATAGTATATTTATTATCGGATTGAATTAATGCTAGAATTAGAAATAGACTAGAATATACCCAACTAATTCCTCCCAACATCCTTAAATTTAATTTGTCTTTCCTACTACCCCATTTTCTTGGTAAGTACCCAATCTTGGTAATTTTAACATCTTTTCAATCTTAATTTTTGGTAATTTCATTTTAGACGTTATAAATCCACATATCTCTAAGGCTACATTTTTGTGCAATGGTAGATTTTATTCCATAAACTAAGGAATATTCTTTTTATCTGCTACTAGTACAGTATATTTTTTCACCAAAAAAAAGGTACAATATATTTATGTCGCACAAAATCAGGCAATAAATTAAAACCGTATATTACGATTTTCGTTACACAATCTATTAATTAAGACCGTTATAGATATATATATATATATACTCATATGGCTTAATTTTCTCAAAGTAATATTCAATTTACCTTATATATATGAGCTAATTAATGTATATATAGAAAATCATGATGATCATATGGATCGAAATGTATAATTGAAAATTTAAGAAATATGCCCAAATGTACCATGTAAATGCTCGGATCAATAAAAGTGTGTTGATTCAGGTATAAAAAATAAAAGGTGAATCATTGGGGGAAAAGAACTAAAAGGTAGATCCTAAATTGAGATTCTCGTGAAACCAAAGAAAAAAAAAATGAGATTCTCGTAGCATTTTAGTTATACATTGACGTCGGACCAATATGATAATTTCTCCGTATAATCCATCCTTCAAGAATATATCTTTTTCCTGAACTCAAAAAGAAAATCTTTTTCCTTACTTCAAAAAAAAAAAAAAAAAAGTCCTTTTCCTAGGTCACTAGGTGGATCTCTCAATGCAACGCGGTTATTTTAATATTTTATTGATCAACGCCTTGATTAGGGTACTATAGTACATTAAAAAAAATACTCCTTTTTTTTTTGTTGTTGAGGGGAGTAAAAAAATACTCTTACGAAGCTTCCTTGAATTAATTAATATATAAAGAAATAAAAAGGAAAAGACGAAATTAGGGTAAATTAAAATTCTATTTTATTACTACTAATTAGTAATTATTTACTAATTAACAGCTTAACTACCCCAACTTGGAGCAGCAGCACCGAGAGAGATCCACCGACCCAAGGGCCCAAAGGCCCTACCAAAATTAAAGCCCTCAGCCTTCCCTGACCCACTCATTACCCCACACGAAGCCCGCAACCAAATAATCCACGTGGGTTTTCCCATCACACGTGCCGCACTTTGAGCCCCTGTGATTCCATTGTTCAACGTGGGAGGAAGTAGGTGGACTAGGTAGTGTGGGTTCCACTTTGATATCGCCACGTAATCCATCCACTCCAGGTGGCGCCCTTAGAGGCGTCGGTTGTTGATTTTCTTATTTTCACTGGCGAGGTCAAGTGGGGTCCACTATATCTATTGCGTGTCGCGTTTGCGGGGTAATCGAGTGCCATTTGTCACCATGAGATTTCTAGGTCGGTGATGTTCCACGTGGCAAAATGGGTAGAGGGGGTCTTTGAATTAACGGTCCAATCACAAACCGTTGCCCCTGCCTAAATTTTCAAAATTTTCTAGTTAAGTTAGTTACTCCAAACATGGCCTACCTACAATTGCATTAAGATAAATGAAAATGAAAAAATGGCTTGAAGGATAATCTTTTTATTTTCTTGATATTGGACCAGCCGACCAAATTTCCAGGATAATTTTTTTAAGATAATCTTAAGACTAGACTTTTTTCCCCATGTTTTACATTCTAACTTTTGACTAGTTAAAACTTTTGGAATATGCTCCAAGATTCTTGTATTTTAATTGAATTTTTTTTAAGAACTTTTTATTTTTTTTTCCTCAAAAAATAGATTACTTTTTATTTGAAAGAAAAGATTATATTATATGATAATGAAATGACGGTTCAAGGGTTCGGGTCAAGCTTCTGAAAATTTAAGAGGATTTCTCATTTATTTATTTATTTATTTTAATATCAGCCACTAATTTGACACCACTTTGGCATAGAGTAGTTTATATCCGACGACATTAAACAAAGAATTTTAGCACTTTTTTGCTTGTTTCACCGGGTAATGTAATGTGGGGCATAGATTAGTTTAGACTTACGTCGGTAACATTTATATCTTTTGAACAAAATGTCAAGACCCCATTGCTGCTACTAAATTTGTGGTTGCCATTAAACTAATGACACTGTCATTCCAATTAATTCTTGGCTTTGTTATTTTGTGGGTGTCGGAATTTAGACGGCAATCTGTCAGGACTCAGCTCACAACATGCCAAGGCAAGGCTGCTGTTTTTCTCATTTTCTGGACCTGCTGTCTAAGCCACCACTTTGCTATTGCACCCAACAAGGCCTTTTGGGCTTTGTCACTCTACACCTTTTAGTCTTTTACTTTCTCACTAATTTATGGGCCACCCGATCCAAACCAAACTGTCATTCGAGCCAGTTTGGTTGTAATGACTTCAGCTAGGGTCTAGGATTTGATTCATTAAGATTGGTAAAAGATATCTTAGTTTTCTGTTAAGATTGTGCAGAGAAAAGTCTATTCTATACTTATGAACTTAGCGAAGAACATTCAAACTTTGAAGTTTAGCTGAAGAATTTTTATTAATTCTATATATTAGGCTCTGAAGTGAAAATGATAGCCTTTGATGGTGGAAAGGGACTGGTGGTTACAATTCCACATTCCAATGGATTAAAAACAATACGAAAGGTAGCTTATACATCAGCTGAAACATTTTCTATACCAAGTTGAGGGGGGGAAAGTGAAGAATGAGATGAAGAAAACAAAACTTATAGCAAAGAGAGAGGAATGAATGGTCTTGGTCTTATGCCTGAAGAACAAGACTTTTGCCAAGGATAAGGTCATCGGTTGAGAAATCAGCCTCCTTCCTGAATGTTCCCCTCCCAAAATCTAGGTTGTACGAGTCTGTAAGTCCTTCCACCAGGTCAAACTCAGGCTTCCATCCCAGCACGTGCTTTGCCTTTTCAATTGATGCGAAGAAATGCTGCAATATATATTATATCATATTAGTATTAGTATTACTAGTATATTATTCAGACAACTTTCTTTGATGTAAACTAATAATAATAACTTGAACAAAAGGTCTCAAATCTTTAGTTTTTACTCATGTAGATATATAGCAGTATGAACAGACCTTTTACTATTTCTCACGAAACTTCTGCCATTTGCTAAGTTAGAAAAATAGGCATTTAGTTGCCCAAAATAAATTTTCTAATAATGTGATGTCAGGAAAACTTGAAGTTTCTGCAATAACATGAATTCCATCCTATCAAATGGAGCCTTATTCTTCCAATTTCCTTTTCAGTAACTTATTTTCTACTTTATTATCTAAAGTTTTGAAGGAAATCTCAGTCAAGAATTTACCTGATCACGGAATGGGAATGCCTTCTTCTTACCAAAGTCAAAGTCCTTGGGGTTGTAGTGAACAATCTCAGGCTCAGGAAATCCACCAGCCTAGGTGTATAACAACACATTAGAGTTAGTAGTATTCAATTCCATTGGACCTTAATCTCTTTTCATGTATTCTTATGGATTTTAGCAAAAATCTGGTTACAATTACCTTGGCACATGCCTTTGCTAATCCATCAAAAGTCACATACTTTTCTCCTGAAATGTTGAATACCTGCTTGCTGGCTTTTTCATTACCAAGAACCTTGATAAAAGCTGTTGCCAAATCCTGTAATTCAACTACTATGTTAAATCATTCTTATCAGTTGAAATTGCGTAGGTCAAGTTCACTACATAGGCCAGAAAGTAACTTGGAAAACTAGATATCAGAGATGTTTTAAAAGGGGAAATCCAGCTACAACTTTCTGCAGTGTCCAACAGGCTTGCAGTTTTATTACTAACCTTGACATGACCAAGTTGTGTTATTTGGTTTCCAGAGTTGGGAATTGGAATAGGGCGTCCTGCTTTCAAACGGTGGAAGAACCATTCTTCAACAGGATTGTAATTCAAAGGTCCATAGATGTAGACTGGCCTTATAGAAGTGTAGTTAACACCCCTTGACTCTAGTAAGCTCTCGGTGTTAAGCTTTCCCTTGTGCCTACTCTTTGGATCAACTGCATCAGTCTACCAACAGACCAACAACAAGTTAGAATTAGATATATAGACATGATCAATGCAGGAAGTTATATGAGGTGAAAAGGAAAAAGAGAGTGAGGATAGTGAAATTTAAGACTTTGTGTATCCCCTCTCTAGCATCACATTGTGAATCAACCAGTAACATACCAGTCAATAGAAACATGATTGCAATTGACAAACCCTACCTCACAATGTGGTAGAAGATCGGATTTGAGGTAAACACCAGCTGAAGAGCAGTATATGAACCTGAGAATTTGCAGAGAATTTAGAATATTAAAAGTTTTATACATATAAACTAATCCCTCATTATGCATTTTACAGTTGTAGAGCATGTTTCTTCAAATTAAGCAATTGTTGTTAGATATATAGTACAGTGCATAGAGATAATAATATCTAATTTGGACTGGTTTTAGAGCTTACTGTTCTAGATTTGGGAGTGCATCCAATATGGGTTCAACTTCATCTGCCTCTCGTCCTGAACATTGTAGCAAGATGCAATGTTTTTGATATTGTGATGATAAGAGTTGTATATCCTAGTTAAAAACAACTCAGAAATAGTGTACAAAAGTAAAAGTCTACATACCATTTATGTCGTACACTACATCATAGCCTTCAGCAGAGAGACTAGATTTCACAAAGTCAAAGTCCTTTCTATCTCCTTTCAAATGCAAGATCTACCATTCATTGATATATAACTTTATTTAGGAAAAGGAATTAAAGCAATGCAATAGGGAAGCAGAAACTACACAGCTTATCAGCACAATTATTAAATTCTGAAGGCATAATAATTAAGTGATAGTACCTGGGATTTGAAATCAGAGTAGTCACTGTCTGATTCATCAGGCAGTTGCTGGGTAATTGGTGCTTTACCCCTGGTAAACAAAGTAACCTGCCAAGCCAAGGTAGTTTCACCTTCATTCATCAGCATCCAAAATATTGCAAACTATTGTAATTAGAATGATTGGGAAATGAAACAAAGGTTAATAATACCTGATGACCCTCTTTCACAAGGAGTCTTGACAAAAACACACCAATGAACCTGGTGCCTCCCATTATAAGGATTTTCTTGGTGCTGGATGCTGTAACATGCAATGCTCCTTTTGGCTTCCCCACCTTCCTTTTGTACTGCAACCAATGGAGAACTATGAGAACAATATAGATAGATGTTTTTGTTCCAAATGAAATGAAGAAATTCTGAAATGATCAAAAGACAGTTATATATATACATATTGCATGTTTGATGGTAAAACTTAGAAAGGGAGAAAGGCAAAAGGAACCTGGATTTGGCAGAGTTTGGTGCCATTGAAGTCAGAGAAAGAGGAAGGAAGGAGGGAGATGGAAGGCTGCTTTGTGGGCTGCTGCAACACCACCATCTTTGCCATTCTACTTTGGCTTTGGGAGTGTTTGTTTTGCGGTTGTAATGTAACTGAAATTTGAAATTATTATAAGTAATAATAGTGAATCATTCAGCAGTTGGTTTCTGGCCTTCTTTCATTCTAACAAAAGGTGGAATCAGAGGATAAGAAAATGTCCCAATCTGACCTCACTTTGGTAACATCCACAGCCTCTCATTCATTTGGATCATCACCTCCACATTTCTTTCATTACAATTTTGCGTTCTAAAACAAAACTAAGGCCAAGACAAATTTCAGTTTTAGTTTGGTCTGGTCGGACTTCCCATTTTTTAATGTTCAATATTTTATCAAAATCCAACACTTTAAGTTTGGGCAGTCCAAACACTTCAGGCCCAAAAGTGGCCCAAAAGAGACCGGAGGGTGGTAATTGAAAATTTTGAAGTTCAGACGGGTGAATCTGAGTAATTACTCGAATATTAGTGACCGCCTGTCATAAATAAACCTTTTTAGCTGGATCTACAAAGGAATATTAAGAATACCAAAGCTAGAAAAGTTTCGCCCGAAAAATATATAGTATCAATTTTTATATCGAATCGAAAAACCCTGTGAATTCAACCGAAAAGTTCTTAAATTCGTTAAATTTTCGCATCTTCCCGGAATGGATTTTAGTCAGGTGAGCTGATCTATTTTTACTCTTTCGTCCTTCCTTTTCTGTTTTGGCTTGTTTATCCGTTTTCCTCGGTTCGTAATTACTGCTTCTACTTGTGATGCTATGCGGCTTTAGTATTATCTATTTATTGAATTTGTAGATTGGTAGATCTGAATCTTTTGTGAGGGTTTCTATGGTTGATGATAAAATGGAAGAAAATTGTACATTTGTAGATAAATCTTGGTATACATCTCTTGATTCTTCAAATATAGATTTAAGATCCAACTTTGGCCTGCAAAGAGTCAGTCTTTCTGTTCTTTAATAATTTCATTGATGGAAAGATGATGAACTGCAAGAAGCTTGATTTCCTCCAAATGGGAGTTGATAGTATTTATCGGCATCACATTGTAATTGCTTAGAACATGATAATTTGGCAGAAATGTTACTAATTTGAAAGCCAACTGTTGTTTGGTTCTTTCCACTGATTTAAGTTTACTCCTTTGTGCAGCCTCCTGTTGAAAACTATGCCAACCCCAAGACTTGTTTCTTTCATGTTCTCTTCAAGGTCAGCCTTTTCGTCTAATTATCTTGATCTGGTGAATCTAATTTTGTATGCCCAATTCAGTGTTGATGTTTAGTTTCTTGTTTCCTGCAGGCTGCAGCATTGGCCTTTTACATCCTCTCTGCTCTATTTTTTGACAGCTTTGTGATAATCTTCGTGGTGACTGTCCTTCTTGCTGCTCTTGATTTTTGGGTGGTTAAGAATGTGAGTGGACGCATATTAGTTGGTTTGAGGTGGTGGAACGAAATTAATGATCTTGGTGAGAGCGTGTGGAAATTTGAATGTCTTGATCAAGATGTGAGCATTTCCCCAAAATTTTTCCAAATTTTAACCATTTATCTTTCTTTAGAGATATACCTTACCAAATCCTAATTTGTTATTATTGCTGTCTACTTTAGTCTTTGGCTCGCATGAACAAGAAAGACTCGTGGCTGTTTTGGTGGACCCTTTACCTTTCAGTGAGTTTGTCCCTTGCCTTAGTGTATACTGAATTACTGATGTATTTATCCTAAATAATCAAAGTCAATAATTCAATAATTTGATTTTTCAGGCAGTTGCTTGGATTGTGCTTGGAATATTCTCCCTCATAAGGTTTCAAGCTGATTATCTCCTCGTTGTTGGAGTTTGTTTGACTCTCAACATTGCAAACATTATTGGCTTCACCAAATGTCGCAAAGGTTTGTTTGACAACTAACATTAACCATGTTTGGTTCAAAGTGATATCTAGTGGAAACTTTAGCCTTAGTCTAAGCTAATTTAGTCATTCAAGATGATGCATTTTTCACTAAATCATCTTCTAATATGGTCATCAGATTGAGATAGGAAATGCATGTTGGTCTAAAGTGAACATAGGCTATTCATATCATTCCTTTGCTTCTCTTCCACATGTGTTCTTGGTTTGTTGCAGGTTATAACTTATGGTTTTGTTTCAATTCTGCACTTTAATGTTTAGTTTGAGAGATGATAGGTTATGAATGTTGATTCTTAAGGGTCTGAAATTTGAGTGCATATATGATATACCATTTCGAGCATGCCCCATGAGGCA